>JASVEL010004995.1:0-193980 GCA_032618575.1 Nicotiana noctiflora
GAGTAGTCGTGTTGTATGAGATGAGGTCATTGGACCAGGGGTGAATACAATCGAATTCGATTTCACCATTTTGGAAGGATACTATCGGGTTCGCCTAGAAATATACTATGGTCTTTGCCGGAGGAGAGGGAACTCCATAACTGGTCGATCTGAGGAATGATTATGATTTCTACGTGCTTTATTTATCATTGACAGTATACAGAAGTGTTGGAATGAGGCTTTATTTGATAGGAGGTTTATTATCGGTATTCGGTTGTTTTGGGCAATTGTTGTGATTAGAATTTATCTCTACGAGTGTATGACTTATGTGGTATATCATGTAATTGCATCGTGGGTGCGAATATGGTTGATACAGCTTGTTCGGACTTATTTAGAGTATAGATGTGAGGTTCTGACCTTATTGATGATTTCAAAAATAGAAATTTGGTTCTAAGGTTTATGGGCTAGGTTGGATTGTGAAATTTCATTTACGTTGTATTATTAGACGTATATGAGATAGGGTGACGTGGGATCACCCCTCGGTATATGCATGGTAAGGTTACATAGTGATTTCATAGTTTTCCAACTCTAGGTACATTCGACCACGAACGTACATTTAAGTGGGGGAGAATGTAACAACACTACTGATCGTTTTGAGCTTTTGCATTTTGATCGACAGTTCTGAGGCATGACTAGACCCTTGTGATGTATTATGAGTTATGTAAATCATCAGTTTTGGTTTTCAGGGTAATCCGAATAGATTTGAAAGAACAGTTCTCAATTTGAAGCTTTAAATTTAAAAGGTTTGACCAAGTTTTGACTTATTAGTATTCGATCTCAAATTTGGATTTTTATTATTTGATTAGC
The DNA here is from genome assembly GCA_032618575.1 of Nicotiana noctiflora. Taxonomy (NCBI): domain Eukaryota; kingdom Viridiplantae; phylum Streptophyta; class Magnoliopsida; order Solanales; family Solanaceae; genus Nicotiana; species Nicotiana noctiflora. The sequence continues at coordinate 847 of JASVEL010004995.1, forward strand.
TTTGTTATGTGATTTTGTACTTGGGAGGGCATCCGGAATGTGTTTTGGAGGTGTGTGGTAGATTCAGGCTAGAATTGGTGAAGCTGGAAATTTGGCATTTTCTGGTCGGCAGTGGAAATTTTGATATCGAGTTCGAAATGGATTTCCATACATTGGAGTAGGTCCGTTGTGTCATTTGGGACATGTGTGAAAGATTTCAGGTCTTTCGAATGAAGTTTGATAGACTTTTTGATCGAAAGCGGAATTTGAAAGTTTTGGAATTTCATAGGCTTGAATCCAATGATGATTGAAATTTTGATATTGTTTTGAGTGTTTTGAAGGTTGGAACAAGTTTGAATGATGTTATGGGATATGTTGTCATGTTTCGTTGAGGACCCAAGGCCCTCGGGTGAGTTTTGGGTGGTTAAATGGATCAATTCTTGTTTTGAAAGTTGCAGATTTTTCCTTCAACTCCGTTGTACATATTTCTTCTTTGCGGTCGCTTGAGGAGGCTCACGATAGCGTAGTGTAGTTGCAGTGGCATACCATTTTGTTCGTTGTGTTCGTGCGTCTGGGGCTACGATTGCAATAGTTTTTCAGGTTAAGCATCACGAACGCGTGGGATAAGTAATGTTCGTTTAAGGTTATGATGACAAAGGTTGGACCATGCATTTGTTCATCGCGAACGCAATCACATAGGTGTAGGGGAGCTGTGCATCGTGTTCGTACGAGGAGAGTCGTGTTCGCGCAGAGTTAATTTTGAGTCAGTAAAAACTTGTGCTTCGCAATCATTAAGGTCTTCCCGCGATCGCGATTAAGGAAATTTACCTCGGCAGAATGTTTAAAGAGTCGTTTTCGCAAATTTTGGCCATAGTTCATCATTTTTTAGTCGGTTTGGGAGCTTCTTGAGGCAGATGGAAGAGGGAATTCAAGAGAACGTTTTTGAGGTAAGATTATTGAACCTAAAACTCGATCCTATGTTTATTCTTACTTGTTTAAATATGAAATTAGTAGGATTTGAAGCCTAAAATTGGGGAGTCAGAGATTGAAACTTGAGACTTTGATTTGATGATTTTAGGGGTCATTTGTGGTTGGATTTTAATGTATTTGATATGTATGAACTCGTGAGAGTGTAAGGATTCCGGTTTTATGATTTTTATCAGCCAATTTCTGGATTCTTAGTGTAAATTGGTTATTTTTCAAGTGGGCTTTGTTCCCTAGCATATTTTGATGGTATGGTACTGTTTTTTGTTAGATTTGGAGCATCCGGAGGCCGAGTCGAGAGGCAAAGGCATCACGGGTTAGAGTTTGGACCATATTGAGGTAAGTAATAATTGTAAATATTGTCCTGAGGGTATGAAATCCCAGATTTCACATCGTTGTGCTACTTTGGTGTGACGCACACGCTAGATGACGAGCGTGGGGTCGTGCACCATTGGGGATTGTGACTTAGTCCGGCCCGTATAACCTTTAAATTGTGTATTTGATTGAAAATTGTTTGATATCATTGTGGTAAGGAAAGTATTATCATGTTTTAAGTTGAATGTCATATTTGGGCCTCGTGCCAATTGTTTTTGACTTTTATGGATTTTTACTACTATTTCTCACTGTTTTGACTTCATATTTGTCCTCGGTCATGGTTTATTCTACAATTTTCATAACTCAGCCATATATACTCTGTATTGATATTTTTAAATGATACTGGGGCTGAGCATCATGTTTTACTGTTGCCCGAGTGGCTTGATAGATTTTTTACTGAGTGAGGCCGAGGCCCTGTGTTGTGAGGATATTATGGGATCGGATTGTGCGCTGCAGTAAATTGTATTGATTCATGATTATGAGGTCGAGGGCCTTATTTTTTATGCCACGAGGTGACTTTTTATGAGTCCGGGGTCCAGTTTTATTATGGCACGAGATGGTTTGTTATAGCTATTGGGCTGTAGGAGCCCCGTTGGAGTCCGAACACCACCAGTGAGCGCGGGTACCCAGTGTGTGAGATGTTATATTGCCCGCAGGGCTGTTGTTGTTTCATATTGTTGTCCGAGTGGCTGTTCTTGATTCATGTTTTGCCCGAAGGGCAGTTCTTGATTCATGTTATTCCCAAGGGGCTGATTACAATTGATTGTGAGGTAGCCCGAGAGGCTAGTTCTATTGATATTATGCCCGAGGGGCGGTCAATGGTACATATTTTTCCTGAGGGGATATTTACGTTCTATCATTTTTACTCACTATTTTTATCACTTGTTTGAAACTATTGGAAGATGGTTTAAAAAGGAAAGGGTTTTACTGAAACTCAGTTTTATTTAGGAAATAAATGATTTATGTAATGTTTTGGAAATATATTATATTTTCTGTAGAGCTATGACGTGGATTACGTGTTTTCTTACTACTCAACTTTCATTTACTTTTATTACTTACTGAGTTGGCGTACTCACATTACTGAGTTGAACCTGGTAGTGGGTGTTGATTGCTCAGTGGCAGATTCATCGGAATTAGCTAGGTAGCTGCCTGGTGTTTGCAGCCTGCTCACTCCCTCTTATCTTCCCTAGCATGTTATAGTTTATTTTCATACTCTTCTTTGTATTCAGACCTTAGTAAGATGATTGTGACTTGGGACGCCCCGATATCGACTTGTGTATTTATTCTGCACTATTTATTTAGACTCACATTTTAAGATTATTGATTAATTAATGACTTAAACATAACTTTTAATGAATACTAGTTGAATTCGAGAATTGTGTCGGCTGGCCTAGTTTCACGATAGGCGTCATCATGATCGGGTCGATTTTAGGCCCATGACAATAGGTCACACAATCAATCCTTAACCGTATTTGGTACTCACTGTTGTATTCGTTTCAGCTATGAACATCGCCTGGTTTTATGAGTTCTTAGAGAATGGGCATTTACTTTCATTCCCCTTAGAGCGGCTTACACTTCACACTCACTAAGGTAATTTCTAAAAGTGTAATCCTATAGACACACTATATGGTCATATCCTGCCAGACTTAGCAAATCATTAAAAGGTTTTAAGCTTTATTGACTCATCAAAAAGCCTTAATGTTTTACCTTGATTTCTGAACATTGTCTTCATCATGATAATGGATTGAGTTATTTGACAATGTTGAACCATCATTCATAACTTTGTCTGATCTCTTTGAACCTAGCTCTTGGGATCTCCAATCTATCAGTAGGAGTTACCGCTATGATGGCTTGTCCTATGACTTAGCCCTATTCCTTTCCATGATCTTTCAACTGCATCTCTAGTTAGGCCTCTTGTAAGTGGATCTGACACATTATCATTTGACTTTACGTTGTCGATTATGATAATTCCCCTAGAGAGTAGTTTCCTAACAATTTCTTCATCATATATGACAAGATTTATCCGTTATACATAATTCTCCTAACCTTCCTATTTTTGCTTGACCATCACAATATATGCATATAGGTGCCAAAGGTTTGGGCTAATATAGAATTTCTTCAAGAAATTATGGAGCCATCCAGCTTCTTCACCGGCATTGTCTAAGGATATATCATCCTTCATTGTAAGCGACAATGCATATTTGTTTGGACGATTTCCAAGATACTGATCCTCCACTAATTGCTTAGAATCGGTTAAACCGGTGATCTAATTTGCATCACTATAACCCTCTATTATCGTGGGATACTTTTGTAGGGCAAAGCATAATTTGGAGTATATTTCAAATACTTCAAAACTCATTATCGTCATGAATGTTCAATGCAAACTTTCTTATGTCGTAGACGAATACGTCTTGACTTTCGATTGCATATTAGATTATTGACTAGACTTAATGTAGCAATTGTATATTATAATAATAGCTAGATTGATTGGCATCAGTTGTGGCCATAACCTTTTAATATATAACATATTTCACAATTATTTCGCCATTTTCAAGTATTTGTATGCTATTTATTCATAAGTCTATTTGATATACAAATTATAACACATCCATTCATGAAATAAATCTAACTTGGAATGAATTTTGATCATGTTCATTGGTTGGTTCGCCTCATTATAGACCAACGTATTAATACATTCGTTCATGAACGGTCATGAAAAGTATTATACAAAATATGTAAACATGTAAACTCACTTTTCATATTTATACAAAACATGTGAAAACGTGTAAATGTTTATACAAAACACTTTTTAAGCATTTTGTTTTGGGATAAACCACAACTTATCAAGCATTTTATTCATATTTATACAAAACATGTAAATACACTTTTCATGAAAAGTCATAGTCTCTCACGTGACACCCTTTCATAAAAGAGCTAGACATTACAAATGTTCAAGAAAGAACAAATTATTTCTGGAAAAACACGTAACCAACTTTTGAATTTGTAGTTTAATCACTAGTCATCACTAAGACACAACAAGTAATGCATTCGGTGAATATCATATCAATATCCACTAAGGATTGGTGGAGTCAAAAATTATATCATTTAGATATTATATCTAACATTCGCTTGTGTCATGCATAAGCAAAACGCCCCCGCATTCCAAACATTTCATGTGCCTTTTCTTCTATTCATTAATCTTTCAAAATTTGATACCATTGTGTGATCAAATTTTATATGTTATTATTTGTGTGCTTGTTTTTGTCCAAAAAGAGACTTAACATGTCTGCACAACTTCTTTTCTTTTTCAGGAACCACAAATTATTGGTTGTTCCATGTGAATTTCTTCCTCGAGAAAAACAATTTAAAAAGGGTATCTCACATCCATATGATGGATTTTAAGACCGTATACTATAGCCTATGCTACTAACATTCATATGTGCGTAATACTTGCAACCGACGAGTGTATGTCAAAATAGTCAAGACAATGTCTAAGCCATTTGGAAACTAATCTTGCCTACTATTCGTAAATAGTACCATCAACTTTTATTTTCTTTCTGAAAATCCACTTATAACCCAAAGCTTTATTTCCTGGAGGAAGATCAACCATTTTCCCAAGTATGATTACTTAATATGGATTCTATCTTACTATTGATTGCCTCTTTCCAATATTGTATTTTAGATCAAGACATTGCTTCTTTAAATATTTGAGGCTCATTTTCCAACAAGAATGTCAGAAAATCTGGTCCAAAGGAAGTTGTATCCTTGGACGCTTAATACGTCTTGGATTCATCTCATTAAGTGTACTTCCCTTTAATTCTTTCGAGGTCACTTAAATTTTCACAAGACAATTCACATCCCTTTTTATAAAAATAAATATTCATAAAAAATTCAGTATTATCTGATTCGATTACCATAATACATGAATATCGGGATTTTTTTATTTATGAACCAGAAAATAATATGTCTTACTATTTGTTGCATATCCTATGAAAACGCTCAACAATTTTCGGCCTGATCTTTACCCTTTAGGTTTAGGAACTTGCATTTTAACTAAGTACCTCCACGCTTTAAAATATTTAAGTTGGGCTTCCTTCCATTCCATTTTTCATATGGAATAGATTGCGTCTTGCTATGGGGAACTCGACTGATTATTCGGTTAGTTGTAAGAACAACTTTTCCCTCCAAGTTATGAGATAAATCATAACTTATCACCAAGGCATTCACCATCTCCTTTAACATTTTAATTCTTTCTTTTCGCAATTTCATTAAATTGCAGTGACTAAGGGGCGGCCATTTGGTGAATAATTTCATATTTCAAACATATTTCTTCGAAAGAAGATTCATATTCAACTCCTTCCCCCTCCCTCCCCCCTCTCCCCCACCCCCCCACCCCCCAATTACGTTATTTGAGCCAACCACAAGAACTGTTATTTCTGTCAAGACAGAGCCATAATTAATACATGGTGAAGTTTTTAATCTTCAAACCAACCTGACACATTCAAAATTAATAAATAGTAAAGTTTTTTAACCTTCAAATCGAGTAACATCTGATACAACTAGATCAGATAAACGGTGAAGTTTTTAATCTTCAAACCAACAATATATAACACAATTAAATTTAACAAACGGTGAAGTTTTTAATCTTCAAATCGAATAATAAATTGAGTAGAAAATTACGAAGATTTTATTCTCCAAACCGAGTATGAAGTCACTTAGACTTAATTTTCGACAAATGAGTAGAAAGCCACGAAGACTTTAATCTCAATGAACGAGTAGAAAGTCACGCAGATTTTGATCTCGAAGCAGGAGTAGAAAATCATGAAGATTTTGGTTGCTATAACGAGTGTAGAAAATCACGAAGATTTTTAATTCCCTTTCCAAATGATTTTCTAACTAAACCATTATAACACTTTAAACAGTTTGATCTCTTTCTCTAATCAAACACATATATGTTCATCTTTACATATATTACATTCATGATCTCAGGAATACTTTCAAGTATTAATGTAAGCCTAATTCATATCTTACAACACTAAAAATAATCTTCCACCTAATTTATACATATTATCAAATTCTATATCAATTACTAATTGTTTTTCATATGGTCAAAGGAATAACAAATTAAGCATAAATACATATTATTCCTAATCATGCATATATTATAAATATGTAATATGAGATCATCACATAATAAATATCTACTCTAAATTTATAGAACTAAGATATCATAAATCATAAAGAATAAAAAATTAAAATTAAATAAAGTAAAGAAAGTAGAACCCATTTTATAGCCACTTTCTTCTTGAATCATCGCCTTTAACTATTTTGAAATTTTACTTTATCGATTAGAATCAACAATTTATGGTATTCCGGTATTTCCAAAAAAAATAACCCCACTTCAAAATTTGTTGTTACCCATCTTTCTTGAACCAACGTGCCGTTTTAACAACTCCAAGACATGACACATTTGAAGACAATTTCTCATCCGCAAACGTTGGACCATTGTTTATTGATTCTTTAATTAATCGGCCAAAAATTAATTACAACATATATGTTTTTTTTTTTCCCTTTACCTTTTCCACATCCCTCGGCAGAAAGTGCAAGAACTTCATAATTTCACTTCAAATTTTCTTTATTTCGCCACCCACAAAATAATTCTCTTAAGAACAAGAAGTTAACTCCATCCGGTTACAATAAATTTCTTAAGATTGTTGGTATTACCGTGTTCAAAATTAAAAAATTAGAGAAGCAAACAATTAGTTCAATAAATAAAACGTAAACTAATTTCGAGCCCCCTGAATGCATAGTGTATTCTTAATGAATTTATCTTGACCCGAGTGATATCACGTGACACCGCTTCGTCAAAAATATTTACTAATTATTTGTATATATTCAAATGAAAAAAGAAAAAACAATAAAAAGTAAGACACCGCATGTCGTGAAGAGGTCTATAGGTTAACCAACCTGAATATTTCTCTGTGAGTTCGCGGGTTCGACCTGCCTTAGGAACATTTTTTGTTCTAAGCCTGAAATTTAGTGGATCCGAAGTCATCACTACTGCCTTTATAAGTTGTATTTTTTTATTATTGTTTCTTAAAAAAAAAAAAAAAAATATATATATATATATATATATATAATGGTGGCAGCGCTTACAAAATTTTTTACATACGCTACTGAGTGTGTCCTTAAGGAATTTAATCCCCTTACTGTTGCCCAAAGTTATGGATTAATTCCTCCCAGGATAGAACGGAATAATTATTCTGAAATAGTGGCACTACAATCACAGAACTGCAGCGAACCCAACAAACGGAACAAATCACACTTGACACTTACATTCGTTTGGAAAATAATGCAGCAATATAGAAAAGAGAGACAAATTTTCAGATGTTCCATATCTGAAAAATGAGGTCAGGCCTCTAAATTTATAGACATATGAAGGGTGAGATGGATAGATGAAATCCAAAATGTGCCTCTTTCATTTCATATTCACATCCTTTAAAGAAAAAACGCAACAATATCTTCTTTTACGGGGTTAGAAAAAGGGGTGTCACAACTAGTGATACTCCGTTTCCCAGGGTGACTATGTTTTCGTTTTTGCGATGAAGTCCAAAGTCGTTGTCTGTGTGAGTGGGTGTTACTTGAGAGTTTGACATGTTGATTCCTGAAATCAAAGATACTTACGAGAACAAGCGTAAACCAGTGTGTGTTATGGGAATTAATACCAAGCAATCACTATTATACTTAACCCCACGGTGGGCGCCAAACTGTTTACCCTTAAAATTGAATAGCCATTAAACTTATAATGTGATTTTAAAGACACGTGATTTTATCTATATACCAACTAATAAAATATAAAGATTAGAAATAGAAATCACAATAGGATAAAGCAAACCGATGTTTGAACGAAATTCGGCCCTCAGGCTTAAATTTCCTTGAACTAATTTGTGCAAAAACACGTAAAAATAATAAGTTGACGAACAAGTATATGAGCTAAAGAAAAGGCATTATATTGCTTTTATATCTCAGAGTGTAAGGTTGTTACAAAATGATTAGGACCATCTGTATATAGTGGAGGATTCCTATCTATGGTACAATTCTAATTATGGAAGTAAATCCCATGATTAGCTAAACATCCACCATTGATTTAATCTGTTCCGAGATTTACGCCTTGATCTTCGACCAGTCATGGATATCTCGCATTTCTGTTATTGCGCTTTGCTCAATACCTGTCTCATTCGGTCTCGATCACTACCGGCCTCGATTATGATAGTTACCTCGCTCCTCGAACTCGATACCTTATCCTCGTGCTTTGGTCTGTATTCTAAAGCCAAATGCTCTTGGATGGGTAGTTGAATATGGGGATAAATCCTTTTTCTCCTTTATATTGAATGTAGTCAATCACTTTGAGGTCACGAGAACAAACAGTCATAGTGATGTGAGAAGTTTTGCTTTCGCTATCGACTGACCGTCCATTTAGCAGTGTTATACTAGATTGGCACCCTAACTGGTACCTATACAGTTACTCCTTGTCAGTTGCTATATTTTTTCACCATGAGGCTGAGAGGTTAACTCCTTCCACTCTCAACCGCCTTTGCTTATCTTACTAGTAGCTCTATCTATTGGTACCAGCCAGGGAACTCCCTCTTTGCGAGCTACTTACTTTATCTGAACCCTCTACCGACAGATGCGCAAATTGCACTGGTCATTTGTCGTCTTTCTTTACAATGACTTCTTCCTTTCCTCTTCACCATACTAAATTCTAGCTCACCCTCGGATCAGGGGATACCTTAAGTCAGCAACTTCCTTTCAAGATAGGGCATTTACATAAACTCTGGAACCGTACCCAGGGAGCTTACATCAGGAAACTCCCAAGCTTGCCGAGGAATGAACAAAACAGAGAAAGACATCGTCCAACCACTTTTTTATACGCGCGTACCACTTTTGAGTATCTTTGCACTGCTAGCTCCCTTAGATCACCACTGCGGGGCCGACCTTTGATACAATCCTCAGGCATCGCTCTAACAATAAAATCGAGTAGGCTCGATTTTAATCATATACATCAATACTATACCAGCCAAATTTGACAAATAATTTATAATCATTTGCCAACTGAAGTGGAAGTTATTAGCTCATATACTTTCCACACATAAAATAATTCAAAAAAAGGTCGTGCATGGCATGATTAAAACAAATAACCTTGTACATATATAACCCAAGGTATTGTAGATTATTTTCTTTTTAAAATATACTCCGGTCAACATTTGTCGACTTTCGTATTATTAAAGATCTCTTAGGTATGTGGAAATTTTAGTTTTTGAATGTCTTGTATTATCTAATTTGTCGACTTTCCTTGCATTTTTAGAAGCTATTAGAATAAACAACAAATAAAATACATACAAATTTAGTAAAAAAAAATTCTAAAGCCTCTTTTTAAGTGTTGGTTTTAGGTCACATATTCAACTGAGCCGCTCTTGCTTATTTCCAAACTAAAAGAGTCCTAATTGTCTAATAGTTTATTTGGCCAAACTTCTAAAATCAGCTTAATTTGATAAATATTTTTGCTCTCAAAAGTACTTTTGGCGAACTTGTATTTGGCTAATTAATTAGAAAACTACTTCTACGCAGCAATTTGTGTTTTCCCAAGCTTTTAGAAAGTATGTTTAGTATTTCCTCAAAAGTACTTTTTAAAAAACTATTTTTAAAAAGTAACTACTTTTTTCTGCTTTTGTTTCTACTCAAAAATACTTCTTCTTTTTTTTTTTCTAAAAGTATGGCCAAACATTCAACTTTGAAAAAAAAAACACTTTTTCATATTAAAAAAAATATTTTTAAGTTTGGAGAAGCTTTGAATGACAAATGAGAGCAATAATAAAGCGGAAGACCCTATAGTAGTATTAGGTGTAGTTTGTGGTGGAAAAAATTCAAGTTGCCCAAAGAAGCTAATAAATTAGCTACATGTTACTTTCTTGATTTTGACATGTGTTTTAACTTGAACAAGAAATAGCCAACAAGACATTTTAAAGAAGAGATAATGTATAAATACCCTATTAAACTTGTTCGAAAAAGTCATTTACACACCTTAACTTTACTGGCGACCTATGTCCCCTCTATTATTATTTGAAGTGAATTTTATACACCATTGGTAACTCATAATCTGTCTTCTGGTGGGCATGTGTAGTACACGCGCCACCTGTCAAAACAGCGTTATTTTTCCCAGTAAATAGTTATACATTTACTTGCCTTTTTCTCATTTTCATTTTTCTCAACATCCAAAGTCTCAGACCCCATCAGTTTTATTTCTTCTGGGACATAAAAGGAAAAGAAATTCACCATTCAGAACACATTGGTTAATACAAAGATGACATGAATTCTAGAGAAGTGGAAGTAAAAAAAGCAAGGCGAATTAGAGTGGCAATCTATTTTTTTCAGGTCCCCTTTTCTCCCCATATTAGCATATACTTAAAACAATATACAATCATACATCTCCAAAAATTAGTGTGGAATTCGATGATTTCCGAGGCCCGACTTGGGAATACCTCCCTTTCACTACCATTGCTAATGAAATCTGTACAATTGAATTTTCAAATTAAAATTATTTGAAGATCTGAATAAAGATTTTTTCAACTAATGGGACTTTGGGATCACAGCTTGTGGGTTCGTTTTGAGAAAGAAAATAAAACAGTGGGTTTTCTTCTTTTGTAATTTGATTTAGTGAAACTATACAGTTCTCCTTCCTTGTTGATTGGATAACCCTGGAACCAGAAATTGATTGGATAACTGGAACCAGAAAAGGCTTCAGAAATTGCCGGCTGAGAAGAACAAAAGAGACGAAGATTTCTGCGGCAGAGTGAAGAACCCTTTCAAAAATTGCCTGCTGAGATTTTGATTGGATAACCCTTTGACAGTGAAGAACGAAGATTTCTACGGCACTGCTCTTTTGAGGGCTTTTATTTTTTGTTGGAATGACAAAAGAGTCTCTGGTATTAAAATGAAGATAATGATTTTAGGAAGGGTATTAAGGAAAAGTAAAGTTGTATGCAATGTCTTCACCTCTTACACGCGATTTTGGGAGAGTGAAATTACTACCTTTGCCACGTCACCATTTAGGGTGGTATAAAATTCACTTCAAACAAGAATAGGGGGGATATAGGTCGCCCGTAAAATTAAGGTGTGTAAATGACTTTTTCGGACAAATTTAATGGAGTATTTATGCATTATCTATTTAAAGAATGGCCAAAATAAGGCCGTGTTGCACATACTCGGCAAGTCCTATGGAATATATTGTCTCCTTCACCTTAACACGCTTAACACTATACATATAAATATAAATATAAATATAAATATCTATACCGACCTCAACAACAAATTAAAGATTCATATCTAAGGGACATAAAAATGTCTGATTATAAGAGGAAAAAATTACACATAGCCATGTTCCCATGGTTTGCATTTGGTCACTTCACCCCATTTCTTCACCTTGCAAATGAACTAGCTAAAAGAGGGCATCAAATCTCTTTTTTATTGCCCAAAAAAGCTCAAATCCAATTACAAAACATCAATCTTCATCCAAATCTAATCACATTTCACTCTCTTACTATTCCTCATGTTGACGGCCTTCCTCTAGGCACAGAAACCGCATCAGACGTGCCCATATTCCTAACATGTCAACTTGCCACGGCCTTAGATCAGATGCGCGATCAAATCAAATCTTTACTCGCAAAATTAAAACCCCACATTGTATTTTACGATTTTGCATTTTGGATACCTGATTTTGCCCCTGAACTTGGCTATAAAACGATATGTTACAACGTCGTTTGTGCTGCATCTATAGCAATTGTGTTAGTCCCTGTGAGAAAATCATGTCCTTCTGGTGCACCAGCTACTACTGAAGAACTGATGAAACCGCCAAAAGGGTATCCTTCTTCAGCAGTCGTGCTCAAGGAGCACGAATCTCGTGATCTCTCCTTTTATGTTTCAGGAATATGGTCGTGGCGTAATGTTTTATGATCGCATCACAGCAGCAATAAAAAAATATGATGTTATATCAATTAGGACATGTAGAGAATTAGAAGGACCTTTATGTGATTATTTGTCTAGCCAATATAATAAACCAGTATTTCTAACAGGACCTATATTGCCCAAACCAACAATCAAGATCCCCTAGAGGGAAAATTGGTTAACTGGCTCAAACAATTCGAGCCAGGGTCAGTTCTATTTTGTGCTTTTGGGAGTCAAATAGTTCTTGAAAAAAGCCAATTTCAAGAACTTGTTTTAGGAATTGAAATGACGGGTTTTCCTTTTTTAATTGCTTTAAAACCTCCGTTAGGTGTGAAGACGACAGAAGAAGCCCTACCAGAGGGATTTGAAGAGAGAAGTAAAGGGAAGGGCATAGTTTATGGAGATTTTGTGCCACAAATTGGGATATTGAATCACTCTTCAATTGGATGTTTTGTGAGTCATTGTGGATTTGGATCGACGTGGGAGTCTTTAATGAGTGAATGCCAAATTGTGCTTATACCACATTTAGGTGACCAAATCTTGAATACTAGGCTTTTGGCTAATGAATTAAATATTGCAGTTGAGGTAGAAAGAGATGAAAATGGATGGTTTACTAAGGAGAATTTGTGTAAAGTTATAACAAGTGTAATGGATGAAGGGAGTGAATTGGGTTGTTTGGTCAAGAAAAATCATGCCAAGTGGAAGGAGACATTAACAAGGCCAGGATTTGTTGGAAAAATTGGATGATTATCGAGAATAAATGATTTAGCTTGAGGCGTGTCAAAGATATTGTCCTTAAGGATATTTCGCCTACACCGATATAAATAATATTAGGCGTATCCCCCAGGATTCAACAAGCTCTTCTAGTATAACTAGGAGCAGAAACAACAAAGATTTATAAAAAGAAAACCCAGCACAAAAGAAATAAGAAGTGAATTCTATTTTTTTCCCACACCTAAAAGATGAAAACAAAACCATATATATATATATATATATATATATATATATATAGTGCAAAGAAATGCACTTGTTGACCTCCAACCGTAAAGTCTTCCAAACGTCTCAAAATGTTACTAACACCAAAAATTCTTTTCGAACAAATTGAATATAAAAACGTTTTAAATGTTATACAACAATTGAATACAAAAATATTATTTAAATATCATTAAGCCTCTTAACATTTGAAACGTAATGGTCAGAATGTTTCTCCCAAATTAAGATCAACATCAAATTAAATTATAATAATGACTCATTAATATAATTGTAAGAAAATGAATCTAGACATAATTATGTAGTATTTCTTTTTGAGATATCAAAAATATTTTTTCATCAATCCCCCACATATCGCAAAAAGAAAATAATGAAATAATAAACTAATGTGCTGAGTTTTCACAAATGAGCATAACGCATCGAATCTGGTGTCTCTTGGACTATGAACCAGACCTAGATAAAATAAGATTAAACTTACAGAATAAATGGTGAAGTTTAAAACTTCTATGAACCAAGAATTATTTTGTAAGTTTAGTGTCTTATCTATCACATTATACCCGCACACACTTTGTTGTTTGTCGCGGTTTTGCGCTAATAGGCCATGCACGCGCCTGGTTTTCATGAGTTCTCTAGAAATTTCGCCACAGATTTCATAGGAACGGCCTCACTCCACACTCATATAGGTCCATCCATCAAGTGTATTCTGCAGTGCAATACACCACCTACAAAAGGTTATGGATTAGCGGATTAAGAGTTTAATAACTCAACCTCACATTCCTTGTAGTCCTGCACTATTTACACATAGATACCATAGGAAGGGATATAGTTTAATAGTGCACATTTGGTCAACTAATGACTTGTTATTACCCATATGAACCTACTTCATGGGATCTCCAATCACATAGGTTGGGTTACCATCATAGTTGATATAACTCAAATTGGCAAAAGTCTCATTCCCTCGATGTTTCAGATATTAATTTTTTTCCCAAAGGTTTAGTCAGAGGATCGGCCAAATTCACTTCTGACTTCACATAATCTATGAAAATTATTCCATCTTTCAGCAGCTGCTTTATCATATTATGTCTCAACCGGATATATCTACTCTTTCCATTAAAGGATTTATTTTTGGCAATGGCTATTGCAGCTTGGCAATAACAATGCATCGGAAGGTGTCGGTTTTATTCCTAGCGGAATACTCGCCAAAAGGTTCTTTAACCACTCGGCCTCATTGCCAGCTAATTTCAATGCCACAAACTCAGATTCCATGGTAGATCTAGCTATTATAGTTTGTTTAGCTGATTTCCATGCCACAGCACCCCCACCGAGGGTGAACACATAATCAGTAGTGAATTTTGTCTCATCTGAATCAGAGATCCAGTTAGCATCACTGCATCCTTCTAGTACAGTGGGAAATCCACTATATTTAATACCATAGTTCATGGTACCTCTCAAATATTTCATTACTCTTACTAATGCATTCCAATGATCATGATTCGGGTTTTGAGTATATCTACTCAATCTACACACAACATATGCATTATCAGGTCTAGTAAAATTCATCAAATGCATTAGACTACCAATAACTTGAGCATATTTATTTTGATCTACAGCATCTTCCTTATTCTTTTTTAATTGACTACTAGAATCATAAGGAGTGCTTACAGGTATCACATCAAAATTATCAATTTTTTTAAGTATTCTTTCTACATAGTGTTCTTGAGTCAACATCAAACTATTGCCATCTCTTATAATTTTCATGCCAAAAATGACACTAGCTTCTCCCATGTGTTTCGTCTCAAAATTAGAAGACAAGAAAAATTTGGTTTTATGTACCAAATCAAGGGTAGAACTAAAAATAAGCATGTCATCTACATAAAGGCAAATAATAACATATGTACCATCCACACATTTTGTATAAACACATTTATCTACTTCAATTGATGAAAACCCATCATTAATCAATACTTGATCAAAATTTTCATGCCACTGTTTAGGCGCTTGCTTTAGACCATACAAAGATTTTAGCAATTTACATACTCTATTTTCTTGACAAGACACTACACAACCCTCAGATTGCTCCATGTAAATTTCCTCCTCCAAATCACCATTTAAAAAAGTAGTTTTAACATCCATTTGGTGAATATAAAGTTTATAAATAGAAGCCAAGGCAAGTAAAACACGAATTGAGAAAATTCTAGTTACAAGAGCATAAGTATCAAAATAATCAATATTTTGCTTTTGGGTAAAACCTTTTGCAACAAGTCTAGCTTTGTATTTATCAATGGAACCATCCGGATTAAATTTCTTCTTAAAAATCCATTTACAACCAATGGGTTTAGCTCCCGGAGGTAAATCAACTAAAATCCAAGTTTTATTTTGTAAAATTGAATTTAATTCTACATAAATAGCTTCTTTCCAAAATGATGCATCAGAAGAAGAAATAGCTTCAGAATATGTTAAAGGATCATTATCCACAAGATAAGTATAAAAATCATTACCAAAAGATTTGTCTTTCCTTGGTCTTTTGCTTCTTCTTAAATCCTTACTTTCAAGGCTATTTTGAATAATTGGAATATGTGAAATATTATCACTTGGAATAATAGGAGCATCATTATTTTTCTCAAATTTTAAAGGAAAAATATTTTCAAAAAATTCAGCATTTTTTGTTTCAACAATAGTATTATTTTAAAGTACATCACTTTTAACTACTAAAAATCTATATGTTGCACCGCTTTCAGCATACCCAATAAACATACACTCAGATGTTTTAGATCCTATGTTTATTTTCTTAGGATCAGACAACATAACTTTAGCAAGGCACCCCCACACTTTCTAATTTTTCAAATTAGGTGGATACCATTTCCATAACTCACAAGGAGTTATACCAGTTTTCTTATAAGGAATTCTATTTTGTAAATGACAAGCAGATAAAATAGCTTTATCCCAAAGATTATCCGGAGCACCAGAACTAACAAGCATGTTATTCATCATTTCCTTTAAAATTCGTATTTTTCCTTTCCGCTACACCATTTGATTGTGGAGAATATGGTGGAGTTATCTCGTGAATTATGCCTTCTTTCTCACAATAATCATTCAGTAAAATAAATTCACCACCTCTATCGGATCTAACTCTTTTGATATTCTTATCCAATTGATTTTCTACTTCAGCTTTATAAATTAAAAACGTATCAAAAGCTTCATCTTTATTTCTCAACAAATAAACTTTTGTATATCTAGAAAAATCGTCTATAAACGTCACATAATATTTTTTTTTCCCTCCTCTAGTAATAGTTTGTTTCAAGTCTCCTAAATCAGTATGTATTAAACTTAACAATTCAGATTCTCTAAATATTGAAGCACATGATTTCTTAGTTTGTTTAGCTTCTGCACAAACTTCACACTTATCAATATTCAAAAAATTAATATTTGAAATAAGACCTTTAGAATGTATTTTTTTAATATAAGATAAACGAACATGTCCTAATCTAGCATGCCATAAATTAAAAGAATCAACCAAGCAAGCAGAAGTACTAGAATTTTCATTGATAACATTGAGTACAAACAAGCCATGGTTATAATATCCCTTGCCAACAAAATTATTATTCTTGGTCAACACGACCTTATCAGATTCAAAAGCAACCTTCACCCCCATTTTTAGTAATAATCGCACAGAGACCAAATTGGCTCGGATACTAGGAACATGCAACACATCATTCAATGCTAAAGTTTTGCCAGATGTGAGTTTGAGAAGAACTTTACCTTTTTCCAAGAACTTGAGTAGTTCTTGAATCACCAAGATAGACAACTTCTTCTCCCTCCTCAACTTGGGTGTAAGACACAAAGTCTTTTTTGTTAGCACATATGTGCCTATTGGCACCAGAATCTAACACCCAATCTTTCACATTGGTCACAAGGTTCACTTGGGAAACAACCACAATAATTATATCATCCACTTTGGCTTCAGTCAAATTTACTTTAGCCTTAGTGGGATTGTCATTCCCAACTTTTTTCTGGCACTGAGCAACATAGTGGCCAGGTTGATTGTTGGTTTTGGGATTATAACCATTTCTTTTATCATACCAGTTACTTGATTTTTTCCGACGATTGTTGTCCTCCACAAGGCTGCTTCTAGTAACAATTTCTTCTCCTTTGTCAACAACAGCGTGCTTGCGGTAAAATTTATCTCCACCAAAAATAGCAACATAAACAGTTGGTGCAACATCAGTAGTAGCATCAACAACAACATTAGCAGTGTTATTCTCCATAATAATTACGTGAAATATCCTTAAGATTCTTGGAAAAATGGGATGATTATGGAGAATAAACGATTTAGCTTGAGGCGCGTCAAAGACATTGTCCTTAAGGATATTTCGCCTACACCGATATAAATAATATTAGGCGTATTCCCCAGGATTCAACAAGCTCTTCTAGTATAACTAGGAGCAGAAACAACAAAGATTTATAAGAAGAAAACCCAGCACAAAAAAAATAAGAAGTGAAATTCTATTTTTTTTTTCCCACACCTAAAAGATGAAAACAAAACCATATATATATAGTGCAAAGGTGTCACAACCCGGATTTTCCCCCAACATCGGGATCGTGATGGCGCCTACTCGTGGTAGCTAGGCAAGCCACTTTATTCACACTATCCTGTTTTTAGCAATATTTCATACTCAATTTTATTAACAAGAACCATAACATTAATTGAATAAAATGCGGAAGACTTTATAAAAATAGAGATAAGCAGTTTCAAGGTAAAACAATACTGAAATCCTCTACCCAAGACGTGGAGTCACCAACTCACGAACTACTGAATTCTACACATAAATGTCTGAAAGAAAATAACATAATATGTTTGTCTCGGAACAAAGAGACTACAGCTAATTAACATAAATAATAGGAAGAGACGCCGGGCCTGCGGGCACCTGCAAGCTACCTCGGTCTCAATATGCTCAACTCTCACGCAAAAGATCTATGGCTGCTGCTCCTGATCGAAACCTGGACCTGTGCAAAAATGCACAGAAGTGCAGTATCAGCACAACCGACCCCATGTACTGGTAAGTGCCTGGCCTATCCCAGCGAAGTAGTGACAAGCCTAGGACCAGACACCCACATAAACCCGTGCAGTTCTATATATATACATGTTTACTCTACAAGATAACAAGAAATAATCAAGTAACAACTCAACAAGGAATAACACAGAGGAACTCAACAGTTAACAACAGTTATTAAATCAACAAGGAAACCAAAGTACAATAGAAAACAGGAAATATCAAGTCAATGAAATAGCAAATAGTTGCACGGCATCACCCTTCGTGATTTTACTCTCATCCTCACCAAATAAGAAAATAAAGTGCACGGCATCACCCTTCGTACTTTTACTCTCATCCTCACCAAATAAGCAAATAAAGTGCACGGCATCACCCTTCGTGCTTTTACTCTCATCCTCACATCGATGGTACGGCATGATCCTTCGTACATGGTTCAATGACAAGGCACGGCATGTGTCACACCTCCCTATTTACTACCCCCACTTTGGGAAATAGCATATAAATACGCTTGTAGGGTATACCTCGACGCTCGAATACCCGAAACAGATATAATAGCGTAGAGGAAGGAGTTTTTCCAATTAAAGGACAATCGGTTCGAGATTTTATTGAGATTAATCAGAGTCGCCACTTGGGAAGATAATGGTGTCCCAAGTCACCGGTTAATCTCGAATCCGAGGAATTTGACTCTTAAAATATCTGCGAAGCAAAGATCCGGATAAAGAACTCTGTTAACCTGGGAGAAGGTGTTAGGCATTCCCGGGTTCCGTGGTTTTAGCACGGTCGCTCAATTGTCGTTCTCGACTCTTGTTTGACTCAACATAGATTTTAACAACATATTGTGTCTTTTACTTAAGTATTATTTTTTATGGAATTTGCGGCATTGCAAAAACACGCCTCGAGTCATACCGCAACCAGTACGCCTATGACTTTCGGTGTATTTCAGCTGTGCCGAGATTTGGATTTGAGTCGCACCAAGTGCACACTCGTTCAATGGAAAGTACATTAAAATCGTGCCCTAAAATAACGTATATCGGCTTTTAAGTCTTTTGGAAAAAGTTATGGAATTTGCTATTAGCTCTCCCGAGTCTACTCGTGTTATACCATTACTAAATGGCGACCCCTCTTGTTTAACGTTAGGCGAGGCTCGTCCCAATTCAACTTTATAAGTTCAATCCTAAGAAGTGCACACTATGTTTCTCTAATTGTGTTTTTCCCTTAATCGTATTGCTAACACTAAGTATTCCAGGCCCGTCGAGTTTCTATTAGTCATTGGGGCCTAGTCTTCCTTTCATTAGACATACATTCGAACTGCCCAGGCCTTCGAGACCCAGGCTATTTTTAGACTTCTACTCGACGGCCCAGTCAGCTTCGCATTATGGTTCAGGCTCATATTGCGTATTAGGCACAAACCAATTGACAGTAAATAACAATGAAAGTAAAAATGAAGAACTCGAAATAAGGCAATCATACAGAATTAAGAAATGAAATCAAATTACTTTTTTATTCAACAGAAGAGACAAATCACTATACAAAGAGATCAATATTAATTCTAAATTACAAGTAATTAGTGTATATATGAATGAACTACTCCTATCCCTTTGTTTTCTACTAATGCCCTATAACAGCATTGAAATTAATGAGCTAAGAAACGATTCAACTTTGTGAGACCGTATTTAAACAATCTAATTGCTTGTTAATGATAACCAATTTATCTAAGGCTAAATGACCTAATGGTATATACACAACTATTGATTCTGATTCGACTTAGTTCATGCTGTGTCACAGACCCAATTACAAATGATTTATCAATTTTTCTTACTCTTTTCCTTTTAGACTTATTTGTATCTACATACTAATTCACACATATGACTGAATGCTAATGTTAATGTGAGTTAAGCTCATTTGATGTTATCAAAGCAAAGTTTCACCCCTCATCAGGTTGTTTCCTCTTTTAACTTATTCAAATTCCGATATTGATCAACGAAACAAATTAAATATGTGAGCCTGACTGTTATCGACTCAAGTGATGGCCATTTAACTTTGTTTTAGAGATTTTACCTAATTAACTAAGTGAGATACTACTTACTACTACTACTATGTTACGACTATGACACTAGCTATTACAGCATTTTTGTCTTGGTCTTTCTCATAATACATACTACAATCCAAATTATAAATCTACTCCAATTCTAAAGCTAATAAAGAGAAAAATGCATAATATCATATGAATTTAAAACTGGAACTTCATTTCATTCAGCAGTTCATCATTACAGCTTCATTGAAAGAGAGATGTACCTGGATCAAAAGAAAATCCAATGAGTCTAAGGGAATCAAGCAGATAAGTACAGCAAGGACTCAGACATCAATGCAACAGTGGAATTGGATGCCAAATGAACCAAATAACACAGCAATAGCAAGCAGGAATCAGCAAAGCAGTAGAAACCCAGATCAAACTTGAGCAGAAGAACCCAACAATCAACAGAAATCAGCAAATTCTTACTCGAAGAATACCAGAAACATTATTTCTAAATTGCTATGTTTTTACTCTGAAACTTTTGTCCAAAAGCCAGCCCTTAATCAGCCCTTTTCGGGGGGGGAAAGGGCTGAAACTTGGGGAGAAAGTATGGGATAAAATCCCAACTTTCCCCCTCTTAAAATTATCCAATGTACACTTTAGCCCCATTTCAGTTAACAGAAATCCTTCCAGCATGTGCTGGAAGGTTCCAAAGATTCCTTTTTATTGGTTTTTACCAATATAGCCTTAGGGGTTTGGGATTTTTACCGATTTTCCTTTTTAAAGAGACCATTATACCCTTATATCTCTGCAAAATTGCAGAAATCAGGGGTATGAATGATTCCCTTACCCTCTTAGGTTCTAAATTATTTACCAGATTACCTATTTAATTTCCAATTGTGCCCCTAAGGGCACTGCTGATTTACCCGACCTACCTAGGTTAGGTTTCAGCCTTTTGGGACTTATTTCACCAATGGCCAGTCATTGCATTGGTATTTAAGGACTGGCCAGGTCCACTATTAGGAACTATTTCAATTTTAACCTCTTCTAACTTAGTTCCAGTTAATTAAAACCATTTTACTTCAATTTTAAGCTAATTGCAGGACTAGCCTGCTTTATTATTGTATAAGACTATTTAAAAACTAGCCAGTCTCAAGTTGAGACTCAGCTTGGGTAATTAAACCCAATTGCTGAACATAGGCTGGGCCCAAGCCTTTGCAGGCTTGGCCACCTACATTTCAGGGCTCAAGAAGAGCCTGGACAAGTCTGCATTTGCAGACTTAGCCATTTTGCACAACCAGCCACTTTTTAAAGTGGACTGTGTGTTAGGACCTTATAGAGTTGGTCAACCTTTGCAAAGTTGACCACTCTTAAGTCAATTGTTGCCTAATAACCTATTTTTGTTCATTTTAAGGTTAATTAAACTGATTTGCAGGACTAGCCTGTTTAATTAAAGCAATTTGACTATTTAACTTATGGCCAGTCTCAAGTTGAGACTTAGCCTAGGCAACTGAAGCCCAATTGCTGAACATAGGCTAGCCTAAGATCTTTGCAGACCTAGCCACCTAAAGTTCAGGGCTCAAATAGAACCTAAGCAAGTCTGCTTTTGCAGACTCAGCCCAATGTTACACACTTAGCCTACTTAAATGTTGGCCAGTGTGTTACAGACCTAACAGAGTAGGTCCATTGCAAAATTGACCTCTCTTGGTCACTTATTTAACTAATAGCCTATTTTTGTGATTTTCAGTTTTAACCTATTTAAACACTAGCCACTTTATGAAGCCTAGTACTAGCAGCTATAACCAATTCCCCTAAGGTATAATCAGTGTTAATCAAACACTTACATTCAACAAGAACCAATAAAACTAAGTCAATTTCAATATGGATTGCATATTAAGACACATAAAATCACACAAGATGAAATAATCAACCAAAACTCAGAAAAGGCAATTGATATGGTTGAATTTCAGTTAATTAACTCACATTATCCAATTGTATGCGACAAAGTATGAACTCATGTTAATTAAGACTTAATTACTACCAGTTCAAGTCATATGAAAGTTTGAACAACTTCAGAACCTTTAAAGTTCATGGCACAATTACACATATAGGCACAGGCTCTCATAATCAGTCAACATGGCTCAACATAAACATAATGGACTTTAACAGGGTAACATAAGCATGGTAATCAGAAATCATTTTCAAGCACTGACCCTAAAATCATGCTAAGCAAATAGAACAGGGAAAGCTAAGTAGAACAAACTCAGGCATGAGAATAACAGCTAATCCTAATCCTGAGACTAATCATGAGAATAAACAAAGGAAAAGAATCACTCAACCTAACAGAAGTTATCTAATATCAACAAGAAGAAGAAGCCTAATGCTAACAGAGGACGAAGAAGACAACTACATGAAAAATCATGAAGAGAAACAGAAGTCATGATGTTGAAGATCAGAAATCACAATAAAAAAGGAACAGCACAAGATAAAAGATAAGTCTTTTGACTTAGTAGAAAAATGAGCATGGTTTGCAGCAGATAGAATCAACAAAAGACGAACAGAAAAGGAATAGTCAAAAACAAGAAAAGCAGTATGAACAAGATGAACCCTAATACTAAACATGTTTTCTTTCGAATCAGAGAAATAAAGCAGAAAATAGCATGAAGATGAAATGAACATAAACTCTAAGACTAAACAGACGAAGCACAAAGTATCAAGAATAAACAGAACATACAAGATGAAAACCAAAGGAGTCAAAGAAGCAGAAAAGGGGACGGGTACTTAGCTCGCAGGGTCGGTCCCCTGAGCTTCCTATTTTTCCTTCTTTTCTTACTTTCTCTCAGACTCTTTCAGACCCTCTTATTCCTTGTTGCTTTTCTTTATTGTTTTTTTTCCGTTTTTCTTTTCTGATTTTCTTGTTTAGACTTCAAGATGAAGCCTTTAGGGGTTTTTGGTTTTAGAGGGATGTTTGGAGAGGGTAAAATGTTATGTCTTGAAGAGGTTTGAGTTTTGGAGTCGCCGGAGTTAGGGTTCCGGCGACACTTTTTGGGATATTCGAGACGCTACAAGGATATTCGAGAAGTGTGGGTGGTATGGTTGGATAGATCAGGGGAAGGGGGATCGAATGGCGTTGGTTTGAAGGACGTTCTCGTTGTTTGGTGGTCACCGGCAAAGTTCCGGTGACCGACATTTCAGAAGAAAAGGTCTTGTTTTCTGGAGCTTTGATGAAGAAGAAGGAAAAGAAGAGAGAGGGGAGCTAGAGGGACCGGCGACCACCGTGGAGGGTGGTGGCCGCCATGGATATCTAGGGTTCGAAGGTAACGATAAAGATGATGGGGAGAGGAGAAGAAGACCTCAGGGGCGGCTAGGGTTTGGTATTTGGAAAAATGGCCAAAATTCTCAGACAAAAGCCTTATATAGGCCATACGTCTGAGGTAATCTGGACCGTCCACTCGATGGGGATCAACGGTTCTGAGGCGTGTTACCAAAACGACGCCGTTTAGCTACTTAATGAGACTAAGACCAGGACCCTTAGATCAATCCAAACGGACGGCTCAGATTTGATCCCACAAATTAATTAACCCTTTATAGTTCAACTAAAATTCTCAGCCATTGGATTTGAGGAAGTGAACGGCTGAGATCACTTCAGCTTAATCCCTGGACCCGATCTCCTTTGGGCCAAAGCATTGGGCCAGTGATTTGGAATGTATTTGGGCCCAAATTTATTATACCCAACATATTTTTTGTATTTTTTCTGATTTTAATTATTTTTTTATGTATTTTCTTTTATACTTTTTCTTTCTTTTCTTTTATGGAATATTTATAAAAACCTAATGTCCTACTTATCCTAATTATCTAATATTTTTTGCAATTTTTCTACTATTTTCCCCTAATTTCCGCTATTTAAACTATTTTTTTGTTTTGGTGATTTTCTTCTTTAAACTAATCAATTAGAACAAAGTAATTACCTAGCCTAAATTTTTTGATTTTTCTCTAATTTCTATTTATTCAAACACACAAAGTGTAGCTAATTTCAACCAAAGCAAGTAATTGCACTCAAAAATATATTTATTTTAATTTTGGAATTAATTGCCCGGTGCAAAAATCATGTGCTCACAGCTGCCCCTCTTTGTTCGGGAACACGAAGAGTTTCAGTGCAAAGACAAGTGAGCAGAAATGAGAGATTTTTGCACATTGACACATTCCGTAAAAGCATTTTTGAAAACCTTTTGACCGCACCCTGCTTTAGAGGTTGCCTACATATCCTAGGCTAAACAGGAATCAGGTCAGTGTAGTTCGGGAAGGTCTGGCAGTTTAAAAACCACCAGACTCACTGTGGCATTGACATTCTAAGCTATGATCCTACAATTACAATTGTTCCTAATCTAGCTTTTGCTTTTCCCCTTTTTCTTGATTTTCAATGGTACTTCTTGTCCTCGAGCTAAAACCTGCTCAAAACAAAACAAAACAACAAACTTTTTCTCTTTTTTTTTCTGCCCCAGTGTGGGCTTTTAGCTACATAAACCATAACTTGCAGAAATGTATTCCCGTGTTTGAAGGTGGGCGCCTAATAGAAATTAAACGTGCAATGCGATGCAGAAAAGTATTCCCGTGTTTGAAGGTGGGCTCCTAACAGAAATTAAACGTGCTATGCGATGCAGAAAAGAATTCCCGTGTTTAAAGGTGGGCGCCTAATAAAAATTAAACGTGCAATGTGATGCAGAAAAGTATTCACGTGTTTGAAGGTGGGCGCCTAATCGAAATTAGACGTGCCATGCGGTGCAGAAAAATATTCCCGGGTTTGAAGGTGGGCGCCTAACAGAAATTGAACGTGCTATGCAATGCAGAAAAATATTCCCGTGTTTGAAGGTGGGCGCCTAATAGAAATTAAACGTGCTATGTGATACAGAAAAATATTCCCGTGTTTGAAGGTGGGCGCCTAACAGAAATTAAACGTGCAACGCGATGCAGAAAAGTATTCCCGTGTTTGAAGGTGGGCGCCTAATAGAATTAAACGTGCAATGCGATGCAGAAAAGTATTCCCGTGTTTGAAGGTGGGCGCCTAACAGAAATTAAACGTGCTATGCAATGCAGAAAAGTATTCCCGTGTTTGAAGTTGGGCGCCTAACAGAATTAAACGTGCAAATGCGATGTAGAAAAGTGTTCCCGTGTTTGAAGGTGGGCACCTAACAGAAATTAAACGTGCTATGCAATGCAGAAAAGTATTCCCGCAGCCTGATGACTGGGGAATGGATTTCAAAAGATGCTACCTTTCTCTTTTTGGTATTTTCTTTTACCAATTGCCTCTTGCCTGTGAATTTTTCCACTCATTGGCAAACTTTCTTTTTTTTTGGCATTTTCTATTTTCCACATTGGTCACATTCACTTTAAAGTGATTAGTGACAATCTGTTCCTGCATGAAACAAAATTTATTAGATATAATTTGCTGGCAACTGGCATCTGCCGTCCCTGCTTCTTATTGCTTTCTTCTTTTTTTTGCTTTTTCTCCTGCTTTGTAACTTTCAACTGCTTATCTCTTGCAAACTCTTTTTGTATTTTCTCACTTTTTCCCCTTTTTTGTTTTGTTTTCTTTTCCTTTGGTCATGTTTGCCAAACTTCTTTATTTCCTTCCCAATTTTCTTCCTTTTTGATCCAGTGTTGTTTCAGCTTTTGTCATTAGGGGCTGGTAGTTAGCTTTCGAAAGGGTAAACAATGAAATGCAGAAAAATGAAAGAAGGGTAAAGGGTGTTTTGGAGAGATGATAGAACTTATCTGGGTATTTGCTGGCTGATTCTGCTGACCATGCCATGTATTTAAACTCTGACCCAGTTCGTTCCAATCATTATTCTGACACCAAATTGTTTTGAACCCAAACACGATACTATTTTTGTTGCCTTTTCTCTTTTCTGGTAGTCCTCACAATCGCCCTACGATGCCTCGAAAGGTTTTTACCAATAAGACTCTCTCATTTATTTTCTTAACCTCACAATCGTCTCACAGTGCCGGTTAAGGTTTTCACTGATGAGACTCTCTCATTTTATTTCTCTCAAACTCACAATCGCCTCACAGTGCCGGTTAAGGTTTTCACCGATGAGACTCTCTCATTTTTTTTCATTTTCATTTTTCCTTTTTTGTATTTTGTTTTCTGTACCACGGGTATTATCCGATGTCTCGCTCATTCTTCATTGCATTCGTTATCATTTCGGAATTTATCAGAAGGTCTTTCTTTGGACTGTAACGTGGCTTTTGGATGGGTTGAGAAAGAAAGGTATAAAGGCTCAAAATTTCACGAGGGTTCAAAAAATATTTACAACTCTCGGAATTATTAAACATAACTTCTGCCCCAGTTTCAATATGTGGGGAATATTTTTTGGATTTTTCTTTATTGTGACTGAACCTCAAAGAGGCTGCATACGTACCCTTTCGGGATCAAGTCAGACGTAGTTCATCCAACGTCATTAGTTAGATGGATTTCTTTTTGACTTTTTCCCGATTTCTTTGTCTTTTTCTCTTTTTTTTCTTTTTTTTCCATCATCATTTTTTCATCATTTTTTCATCATCATTTTTTCATCAATTTTTTCATTTTGTCAATTTCGATCTTATTGCGCTATAAGCGATTCCGAGAGAGGGATATGAAAGAATATATTCATTAAGGCTCAAGGGGGTTGTCAATGGATAAAGTGTTTGGATAGAGAATAAAATGCCTTCGTCATTTCAATTCCAAAATCACAACAAAATACAAAACACATAATTGAAAAGGAATCATACATAGTATCTTTTGACTACATCTGAATTGATAGCAGTCTCTACGCACTTTCCTTCAACATCTGTTAAATATAATGCCCCAATTGACAACACCCGCGATACCACAAATGGTCCCTGCCAAATTGGCGCAAACTTACCCTTTGCCTCGGCCCAATGCAGTAGGATACGCCTCAATACGAGTTGTCCGACTTCAAACTTTTAAGGTCGTACCTTCTTATTGTATGCTCTGGCCATTCTTCGTTGATACAACTGCCCATGGCAAACTGCGGCCAACCTCTTCTCATCAATCAAACTCAATTGTTCCAGCCGGGCTTTTACCCATTCATCGTCTTCTATTCCAGCTTCAGCTATGATCCGTAATGATGGTATTTCTACTTCTGCGGGTATAACAGCCTTCGTTCCATACACTACTGAGTAAGGTGTGGTTCCGATAGAAGTACGCACTGTCGTGCGGTAACCCATGAGAGCAAAAGGTATTTTTTCATGCCATTGCCTGGATCCCTCCACCATTTTCCGGAGAATCTTCTTGATATTCTTATTCGCCGCTTCTACTGCCCCATTCGCCTTTGGCATGTAAGGTGTGGAATTGCGGTGTGTGATCTTAAATCTCTCACAAACTTCCGCCATGAGATGACTGTTTAGATTGGCTCTATTATCCGTGATGATCACCTTGGGAATTCCAAATCGGCATATAATATTCTTATGCACAAAGTCCACCACCGCTTTCTTCGTTACTGCCTTGAACGTCTTTGCCTCAACCCACTTGGTGAAATAATCTATTGCAACCAAAATGAACCTATGCCCATTGGAAGCGGCTGGATCTATCAGGCCGATAACATCCATGCCCCAAGCGACAAAGGGCCAAGGTGCAGACATTGTATGCAACTCATAAGGCGGGGAGTGGATCAGATCTCCATGTACCTGGCATTGGTGGCATTTCCTTACATACCTGATACAATCACGCTCCATAGTGAGCCAGTAATACCCAGCTCTCAAAATCTTCTTTGCTAAGACATATCGGCTCATGTGGGATCCACAGGCTCCAGCATGTACTTCAATCATGATTTTGTCAGCTTGTTGTGCATCCACACATCTCAACAACCCCAGATCTGGTGTTCTTTTGTATATAACTCCTCCACTGAGGAAAAATCCATTAGCTAAACGCCTGATGGTTCTCTTCTGATCTCCAGTGGCCTACTCCGGGTATTTGCCAGCTTTCAGGTATTCCCTGATGTCATGATACCACGGTTCACCATCCAATTCTTCTTCCACAGCAAAGCAATAAGCATTCTGATCACGGACTTGGATCTGGAATTGATCTATATATGTCTTGTCAGGATGATGCAGCATAGAGGACAGTGTGGCCAAAGCATCTGCGATCTCATTGTGCATTCTTGGGATGTGCTTGAACTCTATAAACTGGAATCTTTGGGATAACTCGTGCAAACAATACCGGTAATGTATCAATTTCAAATATCGTGTCTCCCATTCTCCTTGGATTTGATGTTCCAAGAGATCCGAGTCACCCATGACCAAAATCTCTTGAACACCCATGTCAATTGCCATCCTTAATCCCAAGATGCACACCTCATATTCGGCCATGTTGTTGGTACAGAAAAATCGAAGCTGAGCTGTGACGGGATAGTGTTGACCCCTATTTGAAATGAGTACCGCTCCGATACCAATGCCCTTGCTGTTGACGGCTCCGTCGAAGTACATTTTCTATCCTGGCTTCTCATATTGTTCCATTTCCTCGACACTTATTGCCTCCTCATCCGGAAAGTATGTCTTCAAAGGCTCATACTCATCATCCACCGGATTCTCCGCTAAGTGGTCTGCAATTGCTTGTGCCTTCATCGTCGTACGAGTCTCATAGATAATGTCAAATTCCGTGAGCAGAATCTGCCATTTAGCAAGTCTCCCTGTAGGCATAGGCTTCTGAAATATGTACTTCAGAGGATCCAGTCGTGATATCAAGTATGTGGTATATGCTGACAAATAATGCTTCAATTTCTGAGCTACCCAGATCAACGCACAACAAGTTCTTTCAAGTTGAGTATATTTCATCTCGTAGGATGTAAACTTCTTATGAGGTAATGTATAGCTTGCTCTTTCTTGCCTGTCTCGTCGTGATGACCTAGCACACAACCAAAGGAGTTGTCAAGCACTGTCAGATACAAAATCAGAGGTCGCCCCGGCTCTGGAGGAACTAATACTGGAGGATTGGCTAAATATTCCTTGATCTTTTCAAAGGCTTCCTGACACTCGTCAGTCCATTTCACTGCTGCGTCTTTCTTCAACAACTTGAAGATCGGCTCACACGTTGATGTCAACTAAGCAATGAATCGACTAATGTAATTCAACCTTCCCAATAAACTCATTACCTCCTTCTTGTTCTTTGGTGGAGGTAGACTTTGGATAGCCTTGATCTTTGATGGATCTAGTTCAATACCTCGCCGACTCACTATAAACCCCAGCAATTTCCCTGAAGGTACTCCAAAGGCGCACTTCGCAGGATTGAGCTTTAAATTGTACCTCCGGAGTCTTTGGAAAAACTTTCTCAAATCTCTCACATGATCAGGTTGCTTTTTGGACTTTATGATGACATCGTCCACATATACTTCAATTTCTCGATGCATCATATCATGAAACATCGTGGTCATTGCCCTCATATAAGTTGCCCCGGCATTCTTCAATCCAAACGGCATTTCTCTGTAACAATACGTTCCCCAAGGTGTAATGAAGGTAGTTTTCTCAGCATCTTCTTCGTCCATCAGGATCTGGTGATAACCGGCATAACAATCTACAAATGAACCGATCTCATGCTTGGCGCAATTGTCGATCAATATGTGAATGTTTGGCAATGGGAAGTCATCTTTTGGACTGGCTTTGTTGAGGTCTCTGTAGTCCACACACACTCTGGTCTTTCTGTCTTTGTTTAGGACCGGCACAACGTTCGCCAACCAGGTGGGGTATTTGGTGACTCGTATGACCTTTGCCTCAAACTGCTTATTCACCTCTTCTTTTATCTTTACACTAATATCCGTTTTGAATTTCCGCAACTTTTGCTTTACTGGCCGGCATTCAGAGTATATAGGCAACTTATGTACCACCAAATCAGTGCTAAGTACGGGCATGTCATCATAGGACCAGGCAAAAATGTCCTTAAACTCATGCAACGACCTTATCAATTCATCCCTGAGGGGTGCCTCCAAATGAACACTAATTTTTGTTTCCCGGACATTATCTTCGCTCCCCAAATTTATGGATTCTGTATCACTCAGATTTGGTTTGGGTTTTTCCTCATATTGTTTCATGTCCTTACTTATTTCCTCCTGGGCTTCCTCATCCTCACATTCTATCTCACTATCTTCCTCAATTTCTTGTATGGTAATGTGATTGTCAGAACTGGGTCTAGAATCCTTCACGCATGACATGGCATCAGAATCAACACATGCAGAACTGTACAAAAGAAAAAATAAAGAAAAATAAGGCAAAAAGTGAAGAAAAAGGAAAACTGCATTTCATTGATAAAAAAGATGAACAAAGTTCGGGATACATTTGATTTTTTTATGAGGGGGGTGGGAGAACTACAAAAGTAACAATTATTTTTCTGGGAAAACAATGATGAAATTTTCGGAGCTAACTACCAGGACTCCTTCCTGATAGGGAAAGAAGTAGCTTCCTAATTGTTCAACATGATGCCAGGTCCCACAAACTGCACATCCATTTTGCTAGTGCCTTCCCCTACTTCAACCATATTCACACCCCCAAATATCTTCTCAAAACTCAGAATTTCTTCATCAGGTCGGGTCTCAATGTACTTTGTCACATTAGATGTCCGATATTTAGTACCAGGCTTGATGAAGGTGTCAGATAGTTTGGGTATAGGCTTAGGCAGGGTCCAGTTCTTTTTGGCTTTGGAGGCTCTCTAGATGTCGGCAAAGGTGGGTTTGAACCCTAAGCCGAAAGTACCTTTGTTTTCCGAAATTTGAACCGGTTGGATAACTCCTTGCAATGCTTTGCCCAATCCCTTTCCTGGCGCAAACCCGTTTTTGAGCATTTCCTTGGCCACCATCACATCAGTTGGTGCCACCATAGGGATCGGCAATTTCTCTCCTTCAGCAATTCTGTTCACTGCTATGGCATCTGTCACTTGGTAGACCCAAGGACCCCATATCTCCGTCAGCACCATCAAACGGCATCACAGCATTGCAAGTACTTTCTTCTCCATGCACCACAATTTCCTGTTTCTCCCACTCGAATTTGACCATCTGGTGTAAAGACGACGGCACTGCCTTGGCCGCGTGGATCCAGGGTCGTCCTAGCAACAAATTATAGGACACAGCAATGTCGAGCACCTGAAATTCCATAGTAAAATCCACAGGACCAATGGTCACCTCCAGAACAATGTCTCCCAATGTGTTGTTACCTCCACTATCAAATCCTCTCACATTTATACTGTTCTTCCGCATTCTGTCCGGACTGACATTCAGCTTCCCCAAAGTCGACAGTGGGCAAATGTTAGCGCTTGATCCGTTATCTCTCAACACTCTAGTCACCACCGACTCCTCGCTTTTTACCGTAAGGTAAAGCACCTTATTATTCTCGGTTCCCTCAACAGGCAATTCCTTATCTGAGAATGTGATCCTATTAGACTCGAAGATTTTACTAGTAATCGTTTCCAGGTGGCAAACTGAGATCTTTTCTGGAACATGAGCCTCGTTCAGTATCTTCATCAGAGCTTTCATGTGTTCTTCTGAGTGTATTAACAACGATAGCAAAGAGATCTGCGCAGGAGATTTCCTCAACTGCTCGATTACAGAGTAATCCTGCGACTTTATCTTTTTGAGGAATTCCTCCGCCTCTTCTTTTGACACTGGCTTCTTTAACTGATTCTCTTTCACTGTTTTCATTCTTCTCAACTCTTCTGGGGCAAAACACCTCCCAGACCGAGTTAGACCATGGGTTTTATTAATTTCCCCAGATACATCTTTCCCTTTATAGATCACTGCTACCTTGTTGTAATTCCAAGGTACAGTCTTCGTGCTCACTACCGGCATCTGCACCACCGGTCTTATGATTAATGGTTCCACACTCGTGCCTTTCACAGTCAATATCGGCATCACGCTTGGTACTACAACCTTCAAACCCTCCACCACTACTGGCCTTTTTGCTGGTTCTTCAATAATCACTTTTTCTTTCTCGGCTTCCTTTTCCATTCCGCTACTTGCGTTAATCATCATAACAGACTGAGACGGCTTCCGACTGCTCTCATCCTGTGCCAATTCTATCATATGCATTTCATGGTGAGTTGGCAGTGGGTTTTGCGTGATGTTTGGAGCCTCCGGAGCTTGCACTTCAATTCTCCGACTATCAATAAGATCCTGGATAGCATTCTTCAGTTGCCAACACTTTTCAGTATCATGTCCTGGTGTTCCCGAACAATACTCACACCTGACAGATTGATCAATGTTTTTCGGAGGTGGGTTTGGAAGTTTAGGTGCAACCGGGCTCAACATCCCCAACTCTTTTAATCTGTGATAGAGGCTGGTATATGACTCCCCCAATGGGGGAATGCTTTCCTTGACTTATTTCTCCGTTCTGAGTCAGGTCTGGGTCTGTTTGGGTTTTTGTAGGGTCTAGAAGCAGGGTATGTGTTTTGTGTGTGGTAAACATTATGTGGGGCTTGGGCTCTCCACACATGTGGTGGTGGTGGTGAGTAGGTTTTGGCTTGTGGGTGGTGGTAGTGTGGGACTGTTGGTGGGTAAGATGGTGGCGGTGGGTTATATGCGGTTGGTGTGTTATACGGAGTTGGTGGGTAAGATGGTGGCGGTGGGTTATATGGAGTTGATGGGTTTGGTGGGTATGGATGGTAGGGTCTTGGTGGGTGGTGATGTTGGTTACGGTTCCAAGGCCTGCTTTCTACAGTTGCTACCTCTTCCTTTTTCTTCTTTCCAATTGCTCCTCCGTTCCCAGTCTGTATTGCTTGATTCGTGGCCTTAATGGCCGAAAAACTCATGATTTTGTTCGTTTTCAAACCTTCCTCAACAAAGCTTCCCATCTTCACGACCTCATTAAAACTTTTTCCAATTGCTGACACTAAATGACCATAATAAGTAGGCTCCAAAGCCTGTAGGAAACAATCCACCATTTCTCCTTCCTTCATCGGTGGATCTACTCTTGCAGCCTGCTCCCTCCATCTAAAACCGAACTCCCTGAAGCTTTCTCCTGGCTTTTTCTCCATCTTCATAAGGGATAGTCTATCAGGTATGATTTCCAGATTGTATTGGAAATGGTTCGCGAAGGCTTGCGCGAGATCGTCCCAAACGAACCACCTTGTATGATCCTGTCGAGTATACCACTCCAAAGCTGAACCGCTTAAACTCTGGCTAAAATATGCCATCAACAGCTCATCCCTGCCTCCTGCACCTCTCATTTTGCTACAGTATCCCCTGAGGTGGGCCACCGGATCTCCATGTCCGCTATACATATCAAACTTTGGCAACTTAAATCCAACGGGAAGTTGCACTTCAGGGAACAGACATAAATCCTTGTATGGCACGCTCACTTGCCCTCCTAATCCTTGCATATTGCGAAGGGCATTTTCCAAACTTTTCACCTTTCTAGCCATCTCTTCTTGCCCTGCATTCTTAGAAGTTCTCTCTTCACTTGTCTCCATCAGCGGAGTATGAGATTCGTGCTGTCGGAAGGTTGGTTCGGGTGGGTAGTAATGAGGATCTTGTATGTGGAACATTGGTTCACTAGATGATTTGTGCAGGGCAGCAGGCGGAGGTGCCACATACACTAGAGCAACTTGGGGTAGATGAGGTGGTGTTTGTTTTGCTGGAGGTGGTGGTACTTGGGAAGTGGAGGCATAATAGTGATGGTAATCAGGGTATGTGGAGGATGAATTCATCGTAGGTGGTTCGGGATTGGGGTTAGCTGGAGGGATGTATGTGGGATTGGCAGGGTAAGTTGGCAGGGGTTGACCTCTAGACCAAGCTTGATACATTTCGGACATCTGCTGTTTTAATTTGTACATTTCCTCCTTCATCCCTGCTACATCCACAATCTCTTCTTCTTGGGCGGGATCCACGATAGTTGCCTAAATTTCTTGCGACACAGCTTTTGTCATTTTCTTATATCTCGTGTTGTAAGGGTGAGTAGCCAGAATGTCAGTTGCCACTAAAATCTGAATCTCACAAACATCAACACCCATTAGTTGTTAGCGCATAAGAGATAAAATGCAATGACTTTTTAAATAAACACATTTTTCCTCGAGTCGTCATGCATCATCCCGGCCTCTACTCATTTGAACCAATCATCTTTTCTTCTTCTTTTTTTTTCTTTTTTTTCTTTTCTTTTCTCTTTTCCTTTTTTTCTTTTCTTGTCATTTTCATAATTGCGTTCCTATTTATTTGCCTATCGAAATTAAAAGAAATGACATAAAGCAAAAGAATTGACAACAACACTTGATTTTCATTGATAATTCAAAACATTGATTACAAGATGATGTTGTAATGCTGATGCAAAGAAAAAAATAAAAAAAAAGATGATGCATGCCCTATGAATACATTAATGCTCCTAGTGCCCGTGAGACATCGTTCGGTCTTGCCGCGGGCCTATATGCTAATCCCCTTTGGAGCCTATCTAGGTCAGACATGAATTGTTGCACAAAGAACTTCACCGCTGATACAAAGGTTCCTCGAGACATATCTTCATACAGTTGACTCTTTCGGGTGATGTATTGAGCAATACGAACAATCTTCTCTCGAATGACCCCTTTTTCTTGCAGCAATCGGCTTATTTGTTCGTGCGAGCATCCAAAGTATGTTGGTTATCTTTCTGTATTTGCTGCAGCTCCTATTTTAGTCTAGCCATAGTTGTGTAACAATGCTCTCTCTCTTCTTCGAGATCCTTGATAATCTTGTTACTTTTAACCGTGGCTGAAACCATTTTCTTTATTAATCGAGCTACCTCAAATTCGTGTTTATCTTGTAACTGCCGAACCAACTTGGCTCTTTCCTCAGCATCTCTGGTTATTTGCTTCCGAGCCCTGACTAATTCCTTTTCAGCTTTGTCCGAGTCAAAGCTATAATCGTTCACTTTGCGCCGGAGAGTCTCAATCAATTTCTCATCTCGGGCTAAGCGAATCGGGGTCTCGGATGCAATTTTCATTTGGGCAATCTGAGCCTTTAACATTTCATTTTCTTTCTTCAGCTGCTTCTTCTCTCCTTCATCAGATGCTGCCTGTAAACCACTTTCAAAGTGGAGATTTCTCATTTTTTTCTCCAACAAGCTGATTTTGGCCTTGTATTCTTTTTCTTTGGTCGCCCAGTTCTGATTTTCCTTGGATTGCTCTATCAAATCTTGCAGGTGAGGTCTTTTCGAAAGACGTTCATGCTCAACACCCCGTCGGTACCATGTGGAGTATCCAGACGATACTTCTCCCCGTGCTCTATTTTTTACACAAGTATCCACTTTTAGGTTTTGGCACTCATTACAAATTTGTCAGATCTTTGCTTCCGGGAATTGCCCATCCGGACCAATTTCTATAGCTTGCCAACTAAGGTCCCCGTGTCTCGGAATAACTTGACATCTACCCAACTGTCGCAGGGCCTTGTATGGGGCATAAGGTTGGATGCTTTTCAAACCCATGATCAAAAATGGTGACCCTTCCGTCGGCATGTATATTACCTCGTCAAGAGGTAGCCAATCATATGTCCAATCAATCTGGCCATTAGTTAATGATCGAAAATGCAAAATCCAATATTTGACTCCCTGCGACAATTTCACTTCTTTTGTTCTCGTACAGAATTCTTCCAAACATGTTCGTTCAGCCGAACCATAACTTGAGAACGAAGGATGATGGCATAGATGTTCAATTAACCAAATCTGCAAAATCAAATTACACCCTTCAAAGAAGTTGGCTCCCACTTTGCACGCAGTCAGAGCACGGTAGATGTCAGCTACAATCATTGGAGCTAGAGTACAATTGTCTTGTACTATCAATGTGCTCGCTACCCCGGCAACCTTTATGCTGATATGCCCATCTTTTCTCGGAAATATGACAACTCCGAGAAATGCCACCAAGAAATCAAACCTCCGGTGCTCCTCCCATTTTGCTCGGTTGGACTTGCTGCATAACTTGTTCGTGGGGTCGTTGAAACCCCCGATGTGTCCATACCTACTATAGATGAAGTTTAAGGAGCAAAACTCGTTGGCTAGATCTTCGTTGTGAACATTCCTGGCAATTTTCAAAGAGTCCAGAAAACGATGCACCGTTACCGTCCTTGGAGATACCGAGTATTTTCCTTTTAACGGGACCTCATTCTTCCCAATATAGAAAGCAATTTCCTCTAGAGTAGGAGTGAGTTCAAAATCCGGGAGATGCAATACATTGTGTGCCGGATCCCAAAATGTGACCAATGCTCTAATCACGTCGCCTCGGGGGATTATGTCTAATAACCCCGTAAGATCTTTCAAGTAATCTTTGACCCAGTCCTGACCATCTGATCCCATGTCTTTCCACCACAGTTTTAGCTCCAAAGGGATTTTATTTAACGAGAAATGTTCATTCATCATTGTGCTCGTCCTGCACATTTATTAAGGCGATTTTATTCAGAAAAAAGAAAAATCTTTTTCAATGCAAGTTTTTATTTTTTGAAAGAAATATGGCTTTCGAAGTGGCATTTTTGCCAAAACAGCCTTCCGGCGTCCTTTCGGAACATTCAGCCGTTTCCAAAAATAGCAATCACCTCGATTATTTGAAAAGGAAAATCTTTTTGGTCTTTTCCTAAAAGCGTGGTTGGATCCGTTTAAGGGTTGCCTACGTATCCCACCTAATGGCGAGAATCAAACATGCGTAGTTCGGTCAGATTAATTGACCAATTTATTTCAACGACAAAAACCATCATTTTTTTTTCAATTTTTTCGGATTTTTCGGATACCTATTTTCACTAACTCTTATTTCCCTCTTTTTTTTTTAACAATTTTTCCATCTTCGGGATTTTTGCCGGTCCGCAAAACGAACCAAGGACAACAATAATGCAACATATAATATGCTCGGACTTTTTTAGATACCGGGTCACCTGTCCTAGACGAACCCAACCCTGTGTTGAGTCCCCTAAGTCAGATATGATGCAAATAATCGTCCTAGACCTATGTTCAAAATCTTACAGTTTCATAGAATGCTAGACCGTGTACCCGAGCGGACAACTCGAATCGAGGAGGGGGCTACGTACCGGTGACTCGCGGAGTCAATCGGCTTTGTAACTTCTCCGGCCTCTATTTTCTTAATTTTGGGTGACTTAACAGAAATGGGAGTCTCAACCAGTAAGCACATCCCCGGGGGTGAAGAGAGAAGGGTTTTCGGCACAATTTTTATATACAATCCACGTAATATCAAAGCGATAAAGCACATAGCATATAATGAAGTCAAACAATATCACGAACGGTAATTCTAAAGAGCTCGAGTTCTTAAACCCTGAAACCGAAGTTCGGGGTTGGGATCCCCAGCAGAGTCTCCAGAGCTGTCACACCTCCCTTTTTACTACCCCACTTTGAAAAAAAAAAGTATATAGATACGCTTGTAGGGTATACCTCGACGCTCGAATACCCGAAATGGATATAATAGCGTAGAGGAAGGAGTTTTTCCAATTAAAGGACAATCGGTTCGGGATTTTATTGAGATTAATCAGAGTCGCCACTTGGGAAGATAATGGTGTCCCAAGTCACCGGTTAATCCCGAATCCGAGGAATTTGACTCTTAAAAATGTCTGCGAAGCAAAGATCCGGATAAGGAACTCTGTTAACCTGGGAGAAGGTGTTAGGCATTCCCGGGTTTCGTGGTTTTAGCACGGTCGCTCAATTGTCGTTCTCGACTCTTGTTTGACTCAACATAGATTTTAACAACATATTGTGTCTTTTACTTAAGTATTATTTTTTATGGAATTTGCGGCATTGCGAAAACACACCTCAAGTCATACCGCAACCAGTACTAGGACTTTCGGTGTATTTCAGTTTTACCGAGATTTGGATTTGAGTCGCACCACGTGCACAGTCGTTCAATGGAAAGTACATTAAAATTGTGCCCTAAAATAACGTCTATCGGCTTTTAAGTCTTTTGGAAAAAGCTATGGAATTTGCTATTAGCTCTCCCGAGTCTACTCGTGTTATACCATTACTAAATGGGGACCCCGCTTGTTTAACGTTAGGCGAGGCTCGTCCCAATTCAATTTTATAAGTTCAATCCTAAGAAGTGCACACTACGTTTCTCTAATTGTGTTTTTCCCTTAATCATATTGCTAACACTAAGTATTCCAGGCCCGTCGAGTTTCTATTAGTCATTGGGGCATGGTCTTCCTTTCATTAGACATACATTCGAACTGCCCAGGCCTTCGAGACCCAGGCCGTTTTTGGACTTCTGCTCGACGGCCCAGTCAGCTTCGCATTATGGTTCAGGCTCATATTGCGTATTAGGCCCAAACCAATTGACAGTAAATAACAATGAAAGTAAAAATGAAGAACTGGAAATAAGGCAATCATACAAAATTAAGAAATGAAATCAAATTACCTTTTTATTCAACAGAAAAGACAAATCACTATACAAAGAGATCAATATTAATTTTAAATTACAACTAATTAGTGTATATATGAATGAACTACTCATATCCCTTTGTTTTCTGCTAATGCCCTATAACAGCATTGAAATTAATGAGCTAACAAACGATTCAACTTTGTGAGACCATATTTAAACAATCTAATTGCTTGTTAATGATAACCAATTTATCTAAGGCTAAATGACCTGATGGTATATACACAACTATTGATTCTAATTCGACTTAGTTCATGCTGTGTCACAGACCCAATTACAAATGATTTATCAATTTTTCTTACTCTTTTCCTTTTGGACTTATTTGTATCTACATACTAATTCACAGATATGACTGAATGCTAATGTTAATGTGAGTTAAGCTCATTTGATGTTATCAAAGCCAGTTTCACCCCTCATCAGGTCGTTTCCTCTTTTAACTTATTCAAATTCCGATATTGATCAACGAAACAAATTAAATACGTGAGCCTGACTGTTATCGACTCAAGTGATGGCCGTTTAACTTTGTTTTAGAGATTTTACCTAATTAACTAAGTGAGATACTACTTACTACTACTACTACTACTACTACTACTATGTTACAACTATGACACTAGCTATTACAGCATTTTTGTCTTGGTCTTTCTCATAATACATATTACAATCCAAATTATAAATCTACTCTAATTCTATAGCTAATAAAGAGAAAAATGCACAATATCATATGAATTTAAAACTGAAACTTCATTTCATTCAGCAGTTCATCATTACAGCTTCATTGAAAGATAGATGTACCTGGATCAAAAGAAAATCCAATGAGTCTAAGGGAATCAAGCAGATAAGTACAGCAAGGACTCAGACAACAATGCAACAGTGGAATTGGATGCCAAATGAACCAAATAACACAGCAATAGCAAGCACGAATCAGCAAAGCAGTAGAAACCCAGATCAAACTTGAGCAGAAGAACCCAACAATCAACAGAAATCAGCAAATTCTTACTCGAAGAATACGAGAAACACTATTGCTAAATTGCTATGTTTTTACTCTGAAACTTTTATCCAAAAGCCAGCCCTTAATCAGCCCTTTTAGGGGGTATTTATAGGTGTGGGAAAGGGCTGAAACTTGGGGAGAAAGTATGGGATAAAATCCCAACTTTCCCCCTCTTAAAATTACCCAATGTACACTTTAGCCCCATTTCAGTTAACAGAAATCCTTCCAGCATGTGCTGGAAGGTTCCAAAGATTCCTTTTTATGGGTTTTTACCAATATAGCCTTAGGGGTTTGGGATTTTTACTGATTTCCCTTTTTAAGGAGACCATTATACCCTTATATCTCTGCAAAATTGCAGAAATCAGGGGTATGAATGACTCCCTTACCCTCTTAGGTTCTAAATTATTTACCAGATTACCTATTTGATTTCCAATTGTGCCCCTAAGGGCACTGCTGATTTACCCGACCTACCTAGGTCAGGTTTCAACCTTTTGGGACTTATTTCACTAATGGCCAGTCCTTGCATTGGTATTTAAGGACTGGCCAGGTCTACTATTAGGAACTATTTCAATTTTAACCTCTTCTAACTTAGTTCCAGTTAATTGAAACCATTTTACTTCAATTTTAAGCTAATTGCAGGACTAGCCTGCTTTATTATTGTATAAGACTATTTAAAAACTAGCCAGTCTCAAGTTGAGACTCAGCTTGGGTAATTAAACCCAATTGCTGAACATAGGCTGGGCCCAAGCCTTTGCAGGCTTGGCCACCTACATTTCAGGGCTCAAGAAGAGCCTGGACAAGTCTGCATTTGCAGACTTAGCCTATTTGCACAACCAGCCCCTTTTTAAAGTGGACTGTGTGTTAGGACCTTATAGAGTTGGTCAACCTTTGCAAAGTTGACCACTCTTAAGTCAATTGTTGCCTAATAACCTATTTTTGTTCATTTTAAGGTCAATTAAACTAATTTGCAGGACTAGCCTGCTTAATTAAAGCAATCTGACTATTTAACTAATGGCCAGTCTCAAGTTGAGACTTAGCCTGGGCAACTGAAGCCCAATTGCTGAACATAGGCTGGGCTAAGATCTTTGCAGTCCTAGCCACCTAAAGTTCAGGCTCAAATAGAACCTAAGAAAGTCTGCTTTTGCACACTCAGCCCAATGTTACACATTTAGCCTACTTAAATGTTGGCCAGTGTGTTACAGACCTAACAGAGTAGGTCAATTGCAAAATTGACCTCTCTTGGTCACTTATTTAACTAATAGCCTATTTTTGTGATTTTCAGTTTTAACCTATTTAAAAACTAGCCACTTTATGAGCCTAGCACTTGCAGCTATAACCAATTCCCCTAAGGTATAATCAGTGTTAATCAAACACTTACATTCAACAAGAACCAATAAAACTAAGTCAATTTCAACATGGATTGCATATTAAGGCACATAAAATCACACAAGATGAAATAATCAACCAAAACTCAGAAAAGGCAATTGATATGGTTGAATTTCAGTTAATTAACTCACATTATCCAATTGTATGAGACAAAGTATGAACTCATGTTAATTAAGACTTAATTACTACCAGTTCCAGTCATATGAAAGTTTGAACAACTTCAGAACCTTTAAAGTTCATGGTAATTACACATATAGGCATAGACTCTCATAAACAGTCAACATGGCTAGCGGAATACTCGCCAAAAGGTGTCGGTTTTATTCCTAGCGGAATACTCACCAAAAGGTTCTTTAACCACTCGGCCTCATTGCCAGCTAATTCCAATGCCACAAACTCATATTCCATGGTAGATCTAGCTATTATAGTTTGTTTAGCTGATTTCCATGCCACTGCACCCCCACCGAGGGTGAACACATAATCACTAGTGAATTTTGTCTCATCTGAATCAGAGATCCAGTTAGCATCACTGCATCCTTCTAGTACAGTGGGAAATCCACTATATTTAATACCATAGTTCATGGTACCTCTCAAATATTTCATTACTCTTACTAATGCATTCCAATGATCATGACTCGGGTTTTGAGTATATCTACTCAATCTACACACAACATATGCAATATCAGGTCTAGTAAAATTTATCAAATGCATTAGACTACCAATAACTTGAGCATATTTATTTTGATCTACAGCATCTTCCTTATTCTTTTTTAATTGACTACTAGAATCATAAGGAGTGCTTACAGGTACCACATCAAAATTATCAATTTTTTTAAGTATTCTTTCTACATAGTGTTCTTGAGTCAACATCAAACTATTGCCATCTCTTATAATTTTCATGCCTAAAATGACACTAGCTTCTCCCATGTCTTTCATCTCAAAATTAGAAGACAAGAAAAATTTGGTTTTATGTACCAAATCAAGGGTAGAACTAAAAATAAGCATGTCATCTACATAAAGGCAGATAATAACAT
The DNA here is from genome assembly GCA_032618575.1 of Nicotiana noctiflora. Classification (NCBI taxonomy): domain Eukaryota; kingdom Viridiplantae; phylum Streptophyta; class Magnoliopsida; order Solanales; family Solanaceae; genus Nicotiana; species Nicotiana noctiflora. The sequence goes on from JASVEL010004995.1 coordinate 43,010, forward strand.
ATGTACCATCCACACATTTTGTATAAACACATTTATCTACTCCAATTGATGAAAACCCATCATTAATCAATACTTGATCAAATTTTTCATGCCACTGTTTAGGCGCTTGCTTTAGACCATACAAAGATTTTAGCAATTTACATACTCTATTTTCTTGACAGGACACTACACAACCCTCAGGTTGCTCCATGTAAATTTCCTCCTCCAAATCACCATTTAAAAAAGTAGTTTTAACATCCATTTGGTGAATATAAAGTTTATAAATAGAAGCCAATGCAAGTAAAACACGAAATTGAGAAAATTCTAGTTACAGGAGCATAAGTATCAAAATAATCAATATTTTGCTTTTGGGTAAAACCTTTTGCAACAAGTCTAGCTTTGTATTTATCAATGGAACCATCCGGATTAAATTTATTCTTAAAAATCCATTTACAACCAATGGGTTTAGCTCCCGGAGGTAAATCAACTAAAATCCAAGTTTTATTTTGTAAAATTGAATTTAATTCTACATCAATAGCTTCTTTCCAAAATGATGCATCAGAAGAAGAAATAGCTTCAGAATATGTTAAAGGATCATAATCCACAAGATAAGTATAAAAATCATTACCAAAAGATTTGTCTTTCCTTGGTCTTTTGCTTCTTCTTAAATCCATACTTTCAAGGTTATTTTGAATAATTGGAATATGTGAAATATTATCACTTGGAATAATAGGAGCATCATTATTTTTCTCAAATTTTAAAGGAAAAATATTTTCAAAAAATTCAGCATTTTTTGTTTCAACAATAGTATTATTTTCAAGTACATCACTTTTAACTACTAAAAATCTATATGTTGCACTGCTTTCAGCATACCCAATAAACATACACTCAGATGTTTTAGATCCTATGTTTCTTTTCTTAGGATCAGACAACATAACTTTAGCAAGGCACCCCCACACTTTCAAATATTTCAAATTAGGTGGATACCCTTTCCATAACTCATAAGGAGTTATACCGGTTTTCTTATAAGGAATTCTATTTAGTAAATGACAAGCAGATAAAATAGCTTCACCCCAATGATTATCCGGAGCACCAGAACTAACAAGCATGTTATTCATCATTTCCTTTAAAATTCGTATTTTTCCTTTCCGCTACACCATTTGATTGTGGAGAATATGGTGGAGTTATCTCGTAAATTATGCCTTCTTTCTCACAATAATCATTCAGTAAAATAAATTCACCACCTCTATCGGATCTAACTCTTTTGATATTCTTATCCAATTGATATTCTACTTCAGCTTTATAAATTAAAAACTTATCAAAAGCTTCATCTTTATTTCTCAACAAATAAACTTTTGTATATCTAGAAAAATCGTCTATAAAAGTCACATAATATTTTTTCCCTCCTCTAGTCATAGTTTGTTTCAAGTCTCCTAAATCAGTATGTATTAAACTTAACAATTCAGATTCTCTAAATACTGAAGCACATGATTTCTTAGTTTATTTAGCTTCTGCACAAACTTCACACTTATCAATATTCAAAAAATTAATATTTGAAATAAGACCTTTAGAATGTATTTTTTTAATATAAGATAAACGAACATGTCCTAATCCAGCATGCCATAAATTAAAAGAATCAACCAAGCAAGCAGAAGTACTAGAATTTTCATTGATAACATTGAGTACAAACAAGCCATGGTTATAATATCCCTTATCAACAAAATTATTATTCTTGGTCAACACGACCTTATCAGATTCAAAAGCAACCTTCACCCCCACTTTTCCTAATAATCGCACAGAGACCAAATTGGCTCGGATACTAGGAACATGCAACACATCATTCAATGCTAAAGTTTTGCCAGATGTGAGTTTAAGAAGAACTTTACCTTTTTTCCAAGAACTTGAGTAGTTCTTGAATCACCAAGATAGACAACTTCTTCTCCCTCCTCAACTTGGGTGTAAGACACAGTCTTTTTTGTTAGCACATATGTGCCTATTGGCACCAGAATCTAACACCCAATCTTTCACATTGGCCACAAGGTTCACTTGGGAAACAACCGCAATAATTATATCATCCACTTTGGCTTCAGTCAAATTTACTTTAGCCTTAGTGGGATTGTCATTCCCAATTCTTTTCTGGCACTGAGCAACATAGTGGCCAGGTTGATTGTTGGTTTTGGGATTATAACCATTTCTTTTATCATACCAGTTACTTGATTTTTTCCGACGATTGTTGTCCTCCACAAGGCTGCTTCTAGTAAAAATTTCTTCTCCTTTGTCAACAACAGCGTGCTTGAGGTAAAATTTATCTCCACCAAAAATAGCAACATAAACAGTTAGTGCAACATCAGTAGTAGCATCAACAACAACATTAGCAGTGTTATTCTCCATAATAATTACGTGAAATATCCTTAAGATTGTTGTAAAAGTTGGATGATTATGGAGAATAAACAATTTAGATTGAGGCGCGTCAAAGACATTGTCCTTAAGGATATTTCGCCTACACCGATATAAATAATATTAGGCGTATTCCCCAGGATTCAACAAGCTCTTCTAGTATAACTAGGAGCAAAAACAACAAAGATTTATAAGAAGAAAATCCAACACAAAAAAAATAAGAAGTGAAATTCTATTTTTTTCCGACACCTAAAAGATGAAAACAAAACCATATATATATAGTGCAAAGGTGTCACGACCCGGATTTTCCCCCAACATCGGGATCGTGATGGCGCCTACTCGTGGTAGCTAGGCAAGCCACTTTATTCACACTATCCTATTTTTAGCAATATTTCATACTCAATTTTATTAACAAGAACCATAACATTAATTGAATAAAACGCGGAAGACTTTATAAAAATAGAGATAAGCAGTTTCAAGGTAAAACAATACTGAAATCCTCTACCCAAGACGTGGAGTCACCAACTCATGAACTACTGAATTCTACACATAAATGTCTGAAAGAAAATAATATTATATGTTTGTCTCGGAACAAAGAGACTACAACTAATTAACATAAATAATAGGAAGAGACGCCGAGCCTGCGGGCACCTGCAAGCTACCTCGGTCTCAATATGCTCAACTCCCACGCAAAAGATCTATGGCTTCTGCTCCTCATCGAAACCTGGACCTGTGCAAAAATGCACGGAAGTGCAGTATCAGCACAACCGACCCCATCTGCTGGTAAGTGCCTGACCTATCCCAGCGAAGTAGTGACAAGCCTAGGACCACACACCCACATAAACCTGTGTAGTTCTATATATATATATATATATATATATGTTTACTCTACAAGATAACAAGAAATAATCAAGTAACAACTCAACAAGGAATAACACAGAGGAACTCAACAGTTAACAACAGTTATTAAATCAACAAGGAAACCAAAGTACAATAGAAAACAGGAAATATCAAGTCAATGAAATAGCAAATAGTTGCACGGCATCACCCTTCGTGATTTTACTCTCATCCTCACCAAATAAGAAAATAAAGTGCACGGCATCACCCTTCGTGCTTTTACTCTCATCCTCACCAAATAAGCAAATAAAGTGCACGGCATCACCCTTCGTGCTTTTACTCTCATCCTCACATCCATGGTACGGCATGATCCTTCGTACATGGTTTGATAACAAGGCATGGCATGTATCACACCTCCCTTTTTACTACCCCTACTTTAGGAAATAGCATATAAATACGCTTGTAGGGTATACCTCGACGCTCGAATACCTGAAACGGATATAATAGAATAGAGGAAGGAGTTTTTCCAATTAAAGGACAATCGGTTCGGGATTTTATTGAGATTAATCAGAGTCGCCACTTGGGAAGATAATGGTGTCCCAAGTCACTGGTTAATCCCGAATCCGAGGAATTTGACTCTTAAAATGTCTGCGAAGTAAAGATCCGGATAAGGACCTCTGTTAACCCGGGAGAAGGTGTTAGGCATTCCTGGGTTCCGTGGTTTTATCATGGTCGCTCAATTTGCGGCATTGCGAAAACATACCTTGAGTCATACCGCAACCAGTTTGCCTATGACTTTCGGTGTATTTTAGCTTTGTCGAGATTTGGATTTGAGTCGCACCAAGTGCACACTCGTTCAATGGAAAGTACATTAAAATCGTGCCCTAAAAAACGTCTATCGGCTTTTAAGTCTTTTGGAAAAAGCTATGGAATTTGCTATTAGCTCTCCCGAGTCTACTCGTGTTATACCATTACTAAATGGGGACCCCGCTTGTTTAACGTTAGGCGAGGCTCATCCCAATTCAATTTTATAAGTTCAATCCTAAGAAGTGCACACTACGTTTCTCTAATTGTGTTTTTCCCTTAATCGTATTGTTAACACTAAGTATTCCAGGCCCGTCGAGTTTCTATTAGTCATTGGGGCCTGGTCTTCCTTTCATTAGACATACATTCGAACTGCCCAAGCCTTCGAGGCCCAGGCTGTTTTTGGACTTCTGCTCGACGGCTCAGTCAGCTTCGCATTATGGTTCAGGCTCATATTGCGTATTAGGCCCAAACCAATAGACAATAAATAACAATGAAAGTAAAAATGAAGAACTGGAAATAAGGCAATCATACAGAATTAAGAAATGAAATCAAATTATTTTTTTATTTAACAGAAAAGACAAATCACTGTACAAAGAGATCAATATTAATTCTAAATTACAACTAATTAGTGTATATATGAATGAACTACTCCTATCTCTTTGTTTTCTGCTAATGCCCTATAATAGCATTGAAATTAATGAGCTAAGAAACGATTCAACTTTGTGAGACCGTATTTAAACAATCTAATTGCTTGTTAATGATAACCAATTTATCTAAGGCTAAATGACCTAATGGTATATACACAACTATTGATTCTAATTCTACTTAGTTCATGCTGTGTCACAGACCCAATTACAAATGATTTATCAATTTTTCTTACTCTTTTCCTTTTGGACTTATTTGTATCTACACACTAATTCACAGATATGACTGAATGCTAATGTTAATGTGAGTTAAGCTCATTTGATGTTATCAAAGCCAGTTTCACCCCTCATCAGGTCGTTTCCTCTTTTAACTTATTCAAATTCCGATATTGATCAATGAAACAAATTAAATACGTGAGCCTGACTGTTATCGACTCAAGTGATGGCCGTTTAACTTTGTTTTAGAGTTTTTACCTAATTAACTAAGTGAGATACTACTTACTACTACTACTACTACTACTACTACTACTATGTTACGACTATGACACTAGCTATTACAGCATTTTTGTCTTGGTCTTTCTCATAATACATACTACAATCCAAATTATAAATCTACTCTAATTCTAAAGCTAATAAAGAGAAAAATGCACAATATCATATGAATTTAAAACTGGAACTTCATTTCATTCAGCAGTTCATCATTACAGCTTCATTGAAAGAGAGATGTACCTGGATCAAAAGAAAATCCAATGAGTCTAAGGGAATCAAGCAGATAAGTACAGCAATGACTCAGACAGCAATGCAACAGTGGAATTGGATGCCAAATGAACCAAATAACACAGTAATAGCAAGCAGGAATCAACAAAGCAGTAGAAACCCAGATCAAGCTTGAGCAGAAGAACCCAACAATCAACAGAAATCAGCAAATTCTTACTCGAAGAATACCAGAAACATTATTGCTAAATTGCTATGTTTTTACCCTGAAACTTTTATCCAAAATCCAGCCCTTAATCAGCCCTTTTAGGGGGTATTTATAGGTGTGGGAAAGGGCTGAAACTTGGGGAGAAAGTATGGGATAAAATCCCAACTTTCCCCCTCTTAAAATTACCCAATGTACACTTTAGCCCCATTTCAGTTAACAGAAATCCTTCCAGCATGTGCTGGAAGGTTCCAAAGATTCCTTTTTATGGGTTTTTACCAATATAGCCTTAGGGGTTTGGGATTTTTACTGATTTTCCTTTTTAAGGAGACCATAATACCCTTATATCTCTGCAAAATTGCAGAAATCAGGGGTATGAATGACTCCCTTACCCTCTTAGGTTCTAAATTATTTACCAGATGACCTATTTGATTTTCAATTGTGCCCCTAAGGGCACTGCTGATTTACCCGACCTACCTAGGTCAGGTTTCAGCCTTTTGGGACTTATTTCACTAATGGCCAGTCCTTGCATTGGTATTTAAGGACTGGTCAGGTCTACTATTAGGAACTATTTCAATTTTAACCTCTTCTAACTTAGTTCCAGTTAATTGAAACTATTTTACTTCAATTTTAAGCTAATTGCAGGACTAGCCTGCTTTATTATTGTATAAGACTATTTAAAAACTAGCCAGTCTCAAGTTGAGACTCATCTTGGGTAATTAAACCCAATTGCTGAACATAGGATGGGCCCAAGCCTTTGCAGGCTTGGCCACCTACAGTTCAGGGCTCAAGAAGAGCCTGGGCAAGTCTGCATTTGCAGACTTAGCCATTTTGCACAACCAACCCCTTTTTAAAGTGGACTGTGTGTTAGGACCTTATAGAGTTGGTCAACCTTTGCAAAGTTGACCACTCTTAAGTCAATTGTTGCCTAATAACCTATTTTTGTTCATTTTAAGGTCAATTAAACTAATTTGCAGGACTAGCCTGCTTAATTAAAGCAATCTGACTATTTAACTAATGGCCAGTCTCAAGTTGAGACTTAGCCTGGGCAACTGAAGCCCAATTGCTGAACATAGGCTGGGCTAAGATCTTTGCAGACCTAGCCACCTAAAGTTCAGGGCTCAAATAGAACCTAAGCAAGTCTGCTTTTGCAAACTCAGCCCAATGTTACACACTTAGGCTACTTAAATGTTGGCCAGTGTGTTACAGACCTAACAGAGTAGGTCAATTGCAAAATTGACCTCTCTTGGTCACTTATTTAACTAATAGCCTATTTTTGTGATTTTCAGTTTTAACCTATTTAAAAACTAGCCACTTTATGAAGCCTAGCACTAACAGCTATAACCAATTCCCCTAAGGTATAATCAGTGTTAATCAAACACTTACATTCAACAAGAACCAATAAAACTAAGTCAATTTCAACATGGATTGCATATTAAGACACATAAAATCACACAAGATGAAATAATCAACCAAAACTCAGAAAAGGCAATTGATATGGTTGAATTTCAGTTAATTAACTCACATTATCCAATTGTATGAGACAAAGTATGAACTCATGTTAATTAAGACTTAATTACTACCAGTTCAAGTCATATGAAAGTTTGAACAAATTCAGAACCTTTAAAGTTCATGGTAATTACACATATAGGCACAGGCTCTCATAAACAGTCAACATGGCTAGCGGAATACTCGCCAAAAGGTGTCGGTTTTATTCCTAGCGGAATACTCGCCAAAAGGTTCTTTAACCACTCGGCCTCATTGCCAGCTAATTCCAATGACACAAACTCAGATTCCATGGTAGATCTAGCTATTATAGTTTATTTAGCTGATTTCCATGCCACAGCACCCCCACCGAGGGTGAACACATAATCACTAGTGAATTTTGTCTCATCTGAATCAGAGATCCAGTTAGCATCACTGCATCCTTCTAGTACAGTGGGAAATCCACTATATTTAATACCATAGTTCATGGTACCTCTCAAATATTTCATTACTCTTACTAATGCATTCCAATGATCATGACTCGGGTTTTGAATATATCTACTCAATCTACACACAGCATATACAATATCAGGTCTAGTAAAATTCATCAAATGCATTAGACTACCAATAACTTGAGCATATTTATTTTGATCTACAGCATCTTCCTTATTCTTTTTTAATTGACTACTAGAATCATAAGGAGTGCTTACAGGTACCACATCAAAATTATCAATTTTTTTAAGTATTTTCTTGTTTAGACTTCAAGATGAAGCCTTTAGGGGTTTTTGGTTATAGAGGGACGTTTGGAGAGGGTAAAAGGTTATGTCTTGAAGAGGTTTGAGTTTTGGAGTCGCCGGAGTTAGGGTTCCGGCGACACTTTTTGGGATATTCGAGACGCTCCAGGGATATTCGAGAAGTGTGGGTGGTATGGTTGGATAGATCAGGGGAAGGGGGATCAAATGGCGTTGGTTTGAAGGACGTTCTCGTTGTTTGGTGGTCACCGGCGAAGTTCCGGTGACCGACATTTCAGAAGAAAAGGTCTTGTTTTCCGGAGCTTTTATGAAGAAGAAGGAAAAGAAGAAGGAAAAGAAGAGAGAGGGGAGCTAGAGGGACCGGCGACCACCGTGGAGGGTGGTGGCCGCCATGGATATCTAGGGTTCGAAGGTAACGATGAAGATGATGGGGAGAGGAGAAGAAGACCTCAGGGGCGGCTAGGGTTTGGTATTTGGAAAAATGGCCAAAATTCTCAGACAAAAGCCTTATATAGGCCATACGTCTGAGGTAATCTGGACCGTCCACTCGATGGGGATCAACGGTTCTGAGGCGTGTTACCAAAACGACGTTGTTTCGCTACTTAGTGAGACTAAGACCAGGACCCTTAGATCAATCCAAACGGACGTCTCAGATTTGATCCCACAAATTAATTAACCCTTTATAGTTCAACTAAAATTCTCAGCCGTTGGATTTGAGGAAGTGAACGGCTGAGATCACTTCAGCTTAATCCCTGGACCGGATCTCCTTTGGGCCAAAGCATTGGGCCAGTGATTTGATTGTATTTGGGCCCAAATTTATTATACCCAACATATTTTTTGTATTTTTCTGATTTTAATTATTTTTTATGTATTTTCTTTTATACTTTTTCTTTATTTTCTTTTATGGAATATATATAAAAACCTAATGTCCTACTTATCCTAATTATCTAATATTTTTTGCAATTTTTCTACTATTTTTCCCTAATTTCCGCTATTTAAACTATTTTTTTTTGGTGATTTTCTTCTTTAAACTAATCAATTAAAACAAAGTAATTACCTAGCCTAAATTTTTTGATTTTTCTCTAATTTCTATTTATTCAAACAGACAAAGTGTATCTAATTTCAACCAAAGCAAGTAATTGCACTCAAAAATATATTTATTTTAATTTTGGAATTAATTGCCCGGTGCAAAAATCATGTGCTCACAACATGATCCTTCATGCATAATCAATTACATGGCACGTCATTAACCTTCGTGAAAAATCAATAAGCAAGGAACGGCATAACCTTCGTGCATAATCAATAAATCAAGGCACGACATCACCCAAATAACAATCACAATTAAGGGATGATGTTATAACCCATATCCACACACGTTAGTTCATTCCATAAGTTAGATAACACAAATCCAAGAAGGAATTATCCTTGAGATGATAAGAAGTTAATCCGATTAATCTTAAGTGATACAAGGGTGCATAAGGGTGATTAACAAGTATTAGACGTTAAACGAATCAAGGATGTTGTAACTCGTACTTTTGGGTAAACCTATAAATGCTTAGTATACTTAGGAGGTCATGATTTAAGGTATTTGAATCATATAATATCCGTATCATAATTCTTGAAGTCAAGCGAGTTATGAAACAAAAGTTGTTGCAACTTAGGTTCATAGTTTTACCTAAACTTTAGGTCAAATGTTATTAAGTATTTCTCCCAATATACTTGGAATTACGGGGTGATCTACCCACCAAATTGAAGATCTATGAGTCTAGTTTCCAACGCATTAAACGGTTTAGGAATACGACATTGGAATAGAGAGATATAGACATTTTCGTGAGACTGCACAAGCTGCTAGGTGCAAGTAGGTGAGTCACCTACTTGGTTTAATGTCGGCCCAAAAGAGGGGATTTCGGGTCAGATAAGCAGCCCATTAAAAGGCTTATCTTCTGCAATATATACCTCTTTATATTTCACAAATAACCAGACCTAAGACCCTGCAAAGTTCCTCCCAAAAATTATCCACAAACCCTAATTGATTTTCCCTTTCTTTTAAGTTCAAATTGGGGGTAAACACTAGAGTTTGAAGAACCAAGTTAAAGGCTGAGTTATCCAATAACAAAGGTGAGTTTACTGCTATATTTCATACATTTATTCTGCTGTAAATTCATGGTAATTCGTTATATACATGTAAGAACTCACGGGACGGTGATCGCAAGCCGTGAGTTCAAGTTATTCACTTGTAGCGGACTGTTTTGTGGACTGTTTTGTGGACTGTTTTGTGTTGCTGTTGGGCTGCGTTTTTATTACTGTTTTGTGGAGTTTTGGAGGAGGCAGGGTGTGGAGAAACACCATATATATGTTGGGTTGTGGTCTTCTAGTTCTTGGTAATATTTTTGGGTCGTTTGATACGACTATAGTGGCCGTCATATGTATGATGTGATTAGGTTGTGTGTGGACTGTTTTGGAAGGCTCAATATGTTTATTATTGATGTTGTTTAGGCTGTTTGGTGATTGTTTTGAATGGTGTGAAGTCCTATATATAGGGGAGGTGCTGTCCGTTTCATCACAAAATAGATTGTGGTTGGTACATAATAGTTGCGACGCTTAAACGTTAACGATAGTGTCATTTCTCCTATTGTAGACTAAGGAGTCGTGGCGTTTGCATAGCTTGAGGTTGTGGCAGTATATACAAGGTATGTGTGGCTGTCCCTTTCCTTCTTTTGCACGACTCCGATTAACATAATGTAATGAACGAGCTTCCAAAGATACTCTATTCTTAGAAGCTAAGCAATACTTACATTGTTTCCCCTCTTATGGAACGATTGATGTTGATGTTGCTTCTCTTATTCTTATGCTATCAATCTTGTTGGTACTTCCTGGTTCCTATAAGGTTCATAGTGAAGAGTTAGTCCTAATAAGTTGTACATAGGATACCGACCTTACGTCACTCCGAAAGGTCTACAAGGTGTTTCCATGAGTCGAGCATGCATTATATATATGTATCTATTTTACTCTACCGAGCCGCGCTATAGTCGGCCGGGTACGGCACCTATTGTGCAACCACCGATCAGTTGGGTTTTACCGAGCTCCACATGGCCGGGTACGATTCTACCGAGCCTTATAATGGCCGGGTACGTTTTTACCGAGCCTATTACGGCCGGGTACGATATGATGATGATGATGCCCACGGAGGCATATGTTTTAAAAGATTATGTATTTATACATATGTATCATGCATTTCATGTCAGTATCCCTCAAAGGTACTCAGATGTTACAGGTTGTATATTCTCTATCCCCTGCTCACATTGTTGTTCATATTTATGGTTCTCTGCCTTACATACTCAGTACTTTATTCGTACCGACGTCCTTTTATTTGTGGACGCTGCATGTCGTGCTGCAGGTCCTGATAGACAGGCAGGTGTAGCTCCCCCATCACAGTAGGTTGTCCAGTTCGGCGGTGATTGGCGAGATCCCTTCTCCGGACTTGCCTTGGTCTTGGTATGCATTTTTGTTATAGACATTATGGGTATGTCGGGGCCCTGTTCCGGCTATGTTGCAGCACTTATGTTCCTTTAGAGGCTCATAGATAAGTGTCGACTCATGTATAGTTTGGTATGCCTTGTCGGCTGGTTTTTGTTGATTAGTCTTTCATTTTAGCGTGGTAGCTTGTACCATATGTATATAGTTTCTTGATTGTATGGTCATCCCATGTTATGTAGGTTCATACAATCATATTTTATTGTTGGTTGTTCATGATCCATGTCTACCATTTATATTGGTCTCGTCAGCCTAAAAGATAATAAAGAAGGTTAGATAAAATGTACGTTGGTGCTCGGCAAGTATGGTCGGGTGCTAGTCATGGTCCTCCAGTTTGGGTCGTGACAAACTTGGTATCGGAGCAAGTCTGTCCTAGGGATTGTCTATGAGCCATGTCTAGTAGAGTCTTGATTATGGATGTGTAGCGCGCCACATTTATAATCGGGAGGCTACATGACATCTAGGGTTGTTACCTTCTTCCCGAATCTAGATCGTGCATAGAGTTGAGTCGTAAGTGTTCGTCTCTAATATTCACCTTGTTTTCTTTCAACGATGCCTTCGACTAGGAAACAAACAATTAGTAGACGGCTTGATACAGCTGCGGGAGAGGGTACAAGTCAGGTGCCCCAAGCCAGAGCAGGCCAAAGTGAGGCTCAGAGTGAGATGCCGTCTCATACCTCATCTACTCCGTCTCCTCCAGAGGATATTAGGTGGCACCCAGCACCTCCAGCTCCTCCGTCTGGCACTACAGACCAGGATATGCGGAGTGCTTTGCAGTTATTGATTTGAATCTCCTATTTTGTTTTTACTTCAAGGTACTGTGAGCACGTGATTTTTGCCTAACATGAATTACTCCCACAAAATCAAAACAAAAATTGTCTATTTTTTACGATGTGTATTTTTGTGAATTTTCGTGTTATTTTTGGTAATTGTTTGCATTTGTATATGCATGATTATATGTGTTTAAATTAATAAAAAATACAAAAATAGGTCATATTTACATTTTTGATCTAACTTTGCAATTAGGGGTAGTTTAAGTTTATTTTTACAAAATAAAATCACAAAAATATGTATTTTTTGCTTTTCTAGTATTTAATGTCCCAATTGTGTGATTTATATTTAATTGATGTTTAAATTGAGTGTGTTAATTGTTAATATAACTTAATTAGTATTTCTTATAATTTAATTGATTTTGTAGTGTAATTTTTTGTTTTAATTAGAAAATTAAATTAAAGAGATAAGGAAAACAAAATCAAATGAAAAGAAGAGGAATTAAATCGGATTGGGCCACTTCTTAATTAAATCCGAGGCCCAAAAACTAAAACCTTACCCGCCCCAAGCCCCATACCCGGATCCGACCCACTGCATTTTTAATCTGAGCCGTTGGACTCCTTCATCCAACGGCCCAGATTAATTACCTAATTTTTAATATACCAAACCCCCCAATACCCCAAACCCATCTCCCATTCCCAAATCCCTCAAACCCTAGCCCCCTTTCATCTCTCTCAAACAAACCAGCCGCCTCCACCGTCCCCGCCGCACGCCGCCGGCCGGAAATCGCCTCCGCCGGCGGCTGTGGTCCAATCACCCCCATTTTAACACCGTAGCTTCCCCTTCTCCCCCTCAACACGAATCCGGCAACCATTAGTCTCGAATCATTCCCAAACGTTTCGAATATTAGATCGAAACTTGCCGGAAAATTGAGATTCACCCCAAATCGCTCCAAATTCACACCACACCACCACCAAACCGTCTCTTCCACAAATCCATACCCCATTTCATTCAAATCCAGCCCGAAATCGTCAAGCCCCAAAATCGAGGTTCAAGAACCCTAGAATCCGAATTAGGGATTTTCGTTTGAATTCAAAAGGAAATTGGGGTCTAATAGACCTTAATTAGATTGTTTTTACTTAAAAAACATTTCAATTAAAGTCTTTTCGACCCCGAATGCCAAGACCCCAAGTCGGCCGAATCTCCATTTTTTGCTTCGAAGGTATTTCTTATTTCTTCTCTGTTTTTGTTTAATTATACTCGTCGCTTTAGTAGTTTTCGTTTGTTATTGATTTTTGTTGTGATTTCACCAATTCTCTGATTTTCTTCATCTATTTGGGACCGTTTTATTTGGTCGATTTGTTGTTTCTGATTGATTGCTATGAATGATGTTGCTACAAAATAGGAATTCGATTCGATAAATTCGTCGAATGTCTAATTCTTCATTTTTTGATTGCCTTGGCCGAGATTCTATAAATTACTGCCTTTGCGATTGTTTTGTTATCGATTGCACGTATTGTTATTCGACTATTTGAAGGTTGTCGATTAGATTCGTAGGTTTGTTTGTTAGAACACTAGAGCTACAAATCCGGCATTGGCCGAGATTCCTTGATTCACTGTTGAATTGAATTAGGCTTGTTTGGTTGATTTTGGTTTATAAGTGAACTGCCGATAGCTGTTTTAGTTTAGAATCTGAAAGCCAACAGCTAGGCAACTAAGAGTGCACTGCACATGGTTTAAGTTGCTGGAACTGCTGGACAGCAGCATATTCCAGTTAGTTTTTGCCTTTGTTGTTTGTTTAATTGTATAAAGACCACCTTTAGACAAAATCAGGTTGGAATAATCAGAGATATCAGTACTTCTAACTTTGTTAAGTGTTTTAAAAGCTGGAAATGAGAGCTCACATGGAAAGAATGATTCAAAAGTTAAAAGTACCCATGTGTTTGTTAGGAAAGGCATTGAATCTGAAGTGTAAAGTTCTAGAGTTTTGGCTATAAAGCACAGTGAACACTCTCTGGAACTTGGAATATACACACACACTGATAGTAAACAACAGTGATATACTCTCTGAAAACACACACAGTGAACACACACTGGCAGTAGAGATTCTGTTTTGGCAGAAAACACATACATACTCACTGTTTCAGAAATCCAAAACCAGCAGAGCATTTTTTTTTTCTTTAGAAACACACACTCCATAGAGAGATTCACAAATACATAGAGAATTCATACTCACCCTCACCCAGATACAATCATTGGCAAATACCACATAACAGAGAGATAGAATCTGGAGGAAATTGAGAGCTTAAAAGTTTTGAAGGGTATAGAAACAAATCTGAGGAGTTTCTAAAGGGAGTGGTCTGGGATCATTCTTCAGTTTTGAGCATTTTTAGAAATCAGAATACTAAAGTAATTCTCTGTTTCCTTTTCTTGTTCTATTTTGGATCTCAAGTGTTCAAGCTACTTGAAAGTTTTGTGTCTTCCGTTGGTTTATAAATTGGTGTTGGGTTGCGGCCAAATTCTAGTTTGATTTTAAAAGTTGGGTTTTGAGTTTGTACTGGGGTTTCAAGTTTGTTGCTGCTCGGATTTTGCTGCTGCTACTGTTTTGCTGTTTGCTGTTACTGATCTTTCTTCCTCCATTTGTACTATCACATTCCAGGTACACATCTTTTGAGCTTGATCATACTTGTACCAGAAATGAATTAGAAATAAATTGGAAGACCACTTTGAATCCTTTGTTTGAAGTCGTTACATAAATGATTTTGTTTAACTACTTATTAAGGACCGTTAGCTAAAATAGATATCGTACAGTTATTCATTAGAAGATTGAAGGTGCATTATTCTTGTATGTTTATTCAATACGAATTGAAACAAAACTTGCTAGACTCGTATTTGTAAACTTGGATTATTTTGGATTATTGATAAAAAAAATAGATATCAGTTTTCATTTCTATTTAATTAGTTTTTCTATATTTTTAGTATACGTTTGGATTTGTGTAAGTAAAACTAGCCAGCTCGGATTGAGACTCCCTTTGATATTTTGCATAGGTAATTTGTTAAAGTCAAGTAGTTTAAGCATAATCAAGAGGTTGAGTCGGTTAAAGTTTAGCTATTAACATAAGATGTTTGGAATCATTTTTTTTTTTGGATTTTTCTTTGCTTTGATTTTTCTTTTGAGGTCTATTTATAATTAAGCAAGCAAGATAAGTTAGACAATACCTTTAGATAACAATGTTAGTCACTTTAATCATATAATGTCGATTTCATCAATTAATGTCAGATTAAGGATATCGAAATCCAAAGTAGGCTACTTCACGTTTTAATAATTAACCAAGACGAATTAATTCTATTTGTATATTTTGGTCAATTTTCCTACTAGTTCACATCTTTTCATTCAATCCCCGGCCATAAGTTAAAAGCTAGGAAATAACACATCATTTGGTATGATTCTTTAACTGACAATAATTTTAAGAGATATCATGTTAAATAAATTGATTTTTTTAGTTTAGTTTTTACAATGTTTTCTTTAATCAGCATAGTTTCAAAGTAAGTAATTCGGATACTCTTTTTTTTTATTTTTGTCAAAAATCCAAGTCCGTTTGTAATTAGTTTTTGTTTTCTTTGGATCCGGTTTCAAATTAAAAGAGCGGTTTGAAGTTTAATTAGAGCATATAATTTATAAACATTTTTAAAATCAGATAATTTTAGCCATTTAGAATAATTGAAGCGACCGTGCTAGAACCACGGGATCCGGGGGTGCCTAACACCTTCCCTCGGGTCAACAGAATTCCTTACTTAGAATTTCTGGTCCGCGGACTTCATTTGAAAAGTCGTAATTTTCCTCGATTCGGGATTTAAATAAATCGGTGACTTGGGACACCTTAATTTATTCCAAGTGGCGACTATGAAATAAATAAAATAATCCCGTTTCGAATATTGTCACTTAAATTGGAAAAACTCCCTCGCGCTCCTACCCCGGGTAGCGGGCGCGCCAAAAGGAGGTGTGACAGCTCTGGCGACTCTGCTGGGGAAACAAACCCAGAACCACTGGTTCAGGGTTTAAGAATTCGAGCTTTGAATAATTATTTTATTTGGCTTATTTATTATCCGATTTTATTACATGTTTATATTTGATATGCTAAATGTCGCTTTACCGCTTTGATATTTTGTGAACTGTATATAAATTGTGCCGATACCCATTTTTCTCTTTTGAGTCTTTTGAAATACAATACCGGGCATTTGCTGGACATAGCCCGTTTTTCTCAAAGATAGTTGTGGTGCTTGGCACCCGGTGAAGGATTTTGTAGTCACACATGTTTAGGCGGAGAGTTTTGTCAATTAAGCCGGAAAGCCATGCTACCGGTGCACCGACACTCTTCGGCTCGAGTTGTCCGCTCGAGTTAAAGCCAGTCTAGACACTTTTTCCAACAGGATGATGACTTAGAATAACAAGACCTTATGCCGGATCCCCGATAGGAACGTTTATTTGCATCATGTGCATATTTGACTTAGGAGGCTCAACACAGGGGTTGGGCCTGTCTAGGACAGGTGTACCCGAAACAAAAAGACCAACTTGTTGCATCTTTTTGTGTGCATTTATTTGTTTCGATCTTACATGCCGACCGGTTTGTTAAAAAGAGGAAGAAGTGGAAAACGTCAGGGTATATAGTTAAAATAATTTTATGAAAATAGTTAGTTCTTTGAAAATAAATTCTGAAAAAAAAAAAAAAAAAAAAAAAAAAAATATTCAAACTAAATTTTCTTAATTTTATGAAAATAGTTAGTTCTTTGAAAATAATTTCTGAAAAATGCAAAAATTTCAAATAAATTTTCTTAATTTTACGAAAATAGTTAGTTCTTTAAATATTCTGAAAAAAAAATGCAAAAAAAAAATTCCAAATAAATTTTCTTAATTTTACAAAAATAGTTTAGTTTCTTTGAAAATAAATTTCCAAATAAATTTTCTTAGTTCCTTTGAAAATAATTTGTTTTAGAAATGTTGTTTAAAAATAGTTCGTTTTCTTTTCTTAAAATGATTTAGTTCTTTTATTTCCGAACTACGCGGGTCTGATTCTCACCGGATGTGAGATACGTAGGAAAACCTCATTGGTTCCGACCCCAATTCTAAAAATATATATATATATATATATATATAAAATAAAAAAAAATATTCTCGTTTAGTTCCTTCATTAAAATATTTTTTTTTTTTATAAAATTCAAAAAAAAAGGGTAAAAGTAGTTCAAAAAAAAAACCCAAAAAAAAAAATAGTTTCGTTCTTTCTAGTATTTTTCATGAAATAAAAAAGAAAAATCAATAAAAATCAAAATTTAAAAATATGGATTTTACTCCAAAGCAAATAAATTTTTATTTTTAGAAGTCTTTCTATCAAAAAGCAAAAAAAAAAAAAAAGCAAAAATATGAATATATTTTCCTTTTTTCTTTTAAAGCATTTCTTTCAAGAATTAGTTGATTTACTCAATTCCCGGTGTTCCGAACTACGCCCGGTCTGATTCATGCGGGGACATGATACGTAGGCTATCCACATAAGATTCGACCATCACTAATAAATAAATAAATAAATAAAAATAAAAAATAATTAAAAAAAGGGGGGGGAAGGAGTTAAGAGAAAAAGAAGATCGATGAAGGATGAAAGCGAAGGAAAATACAAACCGGAATGACGCATCGCAAACGAATACATGTAGCAACATTATCACCTGTATAAGTGCATCACACCCAACGTGAGATTACTTATCTGTTATGTTGTTTCAGACTAACCGTTTGTTTGCTAAACTCCAGGTTTTAGTAAAAGTGGTTGACTTTGCGGTAATCTGGCACCACATTCGTACTTCACAAGGTCCAAAGGAAAAGTTCGGCGGCCTGAAAGTACTCATTCCTATTTTACTAGATCAAAAAAGGGTGCCGACATGTCTTCAGAAATGCCTTTAGCAACCATTCCCGTTTCAGAGGAAAGCTCATTGACAACCATCCCGGCTACTGAGTCGGCAGCTTTGGAAGAGAATAGAATGCTGCGTTGCCACATGCTCGAGATGTTGGACGATTGGAACAACGGGAAAGAGCCCCCGAGTCTGGTCCCTGGGTTCCCTGAAATTCTTCTCAGGTCAAGCGGTATTTCAAATACCCCCATCAATTACCCGCCTACTCTGTTCGGGTATTCCAATGCTACAAACCTCTCCGAATCACCCTCCACATCCCATCCTCGGGTGACACCACATGATACATCTGCAAGAACGTCGGTTGAGTTGCCAGTTCCAATCACAACGCACCCCACAGCACATGCTCCTTTCTTCGACTCCTCATCATTTACATTCCCATTACCACCGCTTACACGGGACCATACCCAAGTTGCAGCCAACACATATTCTCAGCCGCCTCGATATGAGTTTCTACCGAGCCAAAATCCAAAGACCCCCGAGCAGGATGAGATGGCAAAAAGAATGAGGAGTTTGGAACAAAGTTTGAAGAACATGCAAGGTCTGAGTGGACAGAAGAGTGTATCTTACGCCGATCTGTGCATGTTCCCGCACGTCCATTTGCCATCGGGTTTTAAGACACCAAAGTTCGAAAAGTACGACGGACATGGCGACCCCATTGCTCATTTGAAGAAATACCTGCAATCAATTGAGGGGTGCCGGCGGCAAGGAAGAATTGTTGATGGCATACTTCGGAGAGAGTTTGGTCGGAATAGCATCGGAATGGTATATGGATCAAGACATATCTCGATGGCATATCTGGGATGATCTGGCCAGAGATTTTGTAAAACAATTCCAATACAACATCGATATTGCGCCGGACAGGAATTCTCTATCGAACTTAAAAAAGAAGCCCTCAGAAAGCTTCAAAGAATATGCCATCAAGTGGCGAGAGCAAGCGTCCAGGGTGAAACCCCCATGGACGAAATTGAAATGGTCACGACTTTTCTCCAAGCTCAAGAGCCCGATTACTTTCAAAATATGATGTCGGCGATGGGAAAACCTTTCGCCGAAGCTATCAAGATCGGAGAAATGGTAGAAAATGGCTTGAAAACAGGGCGAATTTTGAGCCAAGCGGCCATTCGGGCAACTTCCCAAGCCATTCAAGGCGGGTCTGGAGGGATGCCCCGAAGCAAGAAGAAAGAAGAATCTGCTATGGCAGCGGTAGAAGATAGGAGATATCGAACCTCAAGGCAGGTATTCTCCGACAGGGCCCCCAACATTACTATCCACATCACGGCATGGCTTATGCTCCTCCGCCTCCACCCTACGCAATCATGAACATTCAACCTTTGGCACGGCCGCAGCCACCAGCCAACAGAAATCCACCTCCATTCCAGAGAAACCAACCTCCTTACCCAAACCAGTATAATCCACGGCCAAATAACACTCGCCACCGTGAGCAACCCAAAACGAGCTTTACACCGATTGGGGAGCCGTATTCCACTCTTTTCCCAAAACTCAGGCAAGAAAACCTATTGCAGCCTGTTCCGCAGAACAGGCAGAATCCAGACTCTCCTGCCTACCAGAGGGGGATATACTGTGCATATCATTCAGGTGTTGAAGGACACAGTACTGACAATTGTTGGACGTTAAAGAAGGCAGTGCAAGAATTGATCAATCAAGGGAGGATCGTCTTCGCAGATGAAGACATCCCAAATATGACAAACAACCCATTACCAGCCCACAACAACGGACCGGTGATTGGGATGATTTGCGACGACAAAGAATTTGACCCAGCTTTGAAAGCGATAATCACCATCGCCAACATAGAGAAGCGTCCTGGGGCTACCCCGAAACAAGAGAAAATGGGGAAAAAGGTTGAAGCTCTTGAAACCAAAAAGACGATTGAATTGAAAGCATCGTCTCGGAAGGGCGGAGTCCTTTACCTCCCACGAGGTAGAGTGGAAAAACCATTGTCCATAGGTGCCCCCAAGAAGTTCCATTTAAAGAGAGAAACATCAATGTATGTACCAAAGGGAACTTATGTGGCCCGAAAACCAGATGAACCTGTGGTTATTGCACGCGTGCAACAAAAACCAATGACAGATCCATCCGCAGTACCCTGGAGCTACCAACGAACATTTGTTACGCGCAAAGGGAAAGAGATTGTGGGAAATTCATCTGAGAGTGTCCTAGGACAGAAGTACTCAAACACACAGGAGGTAAATAACGCCACACAAAGGCATTTCCCGTCAAAGAAACCTGTAAGTGCTGAAGAGGAAGAGGTCTTTTTTCAAAAGATGCAAATGCCTGATTATGAGGTGATAGACCAACTGCGTAAATGCCCAGAGCAGGTGTCGATGTTGTCCCTTCTAATGAAGTCTACCGAACATCAAAAGGTTTTGCTAAAAGCTTTGAATGAGGCATACGTGCCTATTGAGACTTCATCCGAACAACTTGAAAGAATGACAGAAAGATTCTTCGCGATCAACCAGATTTCTTTCAGTAAAGCTGATTTGCCTTTGGAGGGTGCCGCCCACAACAAAGCTTTACATTTGACTGTCAAAAGCGAAGGCTACTATATGAAGAGGGTCATGGTTGATGGGGGTTCGGGGGTGGACATATGCCCGCTTTCCACTTTAGGCCGCATAGGAATCGGAGCCGAAAGGATTCGGCCTAACAATATATGTGTGCGAGCTTTTGACGGTGTGAAAAGAGATACTGTCGGAGAGATTGATGTAATTATGACCATCGGCCCGGTGGACTTCGAAGTGACATTCCAAGTTTTGGATATGGATACTTCTTACAATTTTCTTCTAGGGAGACCATGGATTCATGCGGCCGGAGCTGTGCGCTCTACCCTCCATCAGATGTTGAAATTTGAGCACAAGGGACAAGAGATTGTGGTCCACGGTGAAGACGAGCAATCAATTTATCAAGATCCATCCATCCCTTGCTTGGAAGTGGAAGCGGGAAGCGAAAACATTGTCTATCAAGCTTTCGAGATTGTGTTGGCAGATCAACACGAAGAAGGGAACCCTCTCTCCCAACCTTTTTTGTCTAATGCCTCCATCATGGTGGCGAAAGAAATGATTAAACATGGCTTCCAGCCAGGAAAAGGTTTGGGGAAGTCCTTACAAGGAATGTCGAAGCTGATAACTTTACCTGTAGCTGAAAAGTTTTTCGGAGTGGGCTTTCGCCCAACCCCTGAAGACGAGAGATGGGCCAACAAGAGAAAGGAGAAAGGATGGGTTCTGCCGCAACCATTGCCACATCTGTACCAAACTTTTGTCCGACCAAGGTACATTGAAGAAGAAGAAGACGAGGTCTTTACAACGGAGGAAATTGAAGACATATGTGGGGCCATGAGGCAAATGCTCTATGATGTTAATATGGTCCAATCGGGAGAAGGAACAAGCACCGCTGAGGTGCTGTATGTGGGCCCTGAAGCTAAATTGCAAAATTGGAAAGCCACACCCTTCCCAATCAGGCGGGAGTTCTGGTAGATTTGTCCTGTCGTTTTTCCTTCATCACAAGTTACTTCAAGATGTAGCTTGGATGTTTTTCTTTGTTTTCTTGTATTTTTGGTTTCCCCAATGTAATTTCGTTTGTTTTCAGAAAATTCCAAGAAAATAAAATAAATATTTCCTTACTTTTGCACTCTTTCTAATTTTGTTATTTATTCTTCCTTTTCAATCCTAATAATGCGGCTTTAAATAACATGACATGCTTGCGGAACTCATGCTCAAATCCGAACACGCCACCTAATCTGGAAATAATGAACCAAGAACCGGAATACGATGAAGACGAGGCTTTTAGGGAAATAAATCGAGAATTGGAACATTTCGAGAATAAACCTAAGCCAAACTTGAATGACACCGAACCGGTTAATTTGGGAATTGATGAAGAGGTCCGAGAGACCAAGATAAGCATCCACACAGATGAGAAAACACGAGATGCAATAACCCAACTCCTGTTTGAATTTAAAGACGTGTTTGCTTGGTCTTACGATGATATGCCAGGATTAGGAGCTGATCTAGTGGTGCACAAATTACCAATCTACCCCGACTGTCGCCCAGTGCAACAGAAGCAAAGAAAGTTCAAGACTGACATCAGTGATAAAATCAAAGAAGAAATCACTAAGCAGTTGAAAACAGGGGTAATTCGAGTGGTACAATACACCACGTGGTTGGCTAATGTTGTTCCCGTGCCAAAGAAAGACGGAAAAACTCGAGTATGTGTTGACTACCGAGATTTGAATAAAGCGAGTCCTAAAGATAACTTTCCTTTACCGAACATCCACATCCTTGTTGATAACTGTGCCAAACATGAGATACAGTCATTTGTGGATTGTTATGCGGGATATCATCAAGTGTTGATGGATGAAGAGGACGCCGAGAAGACTGCTTTTACCACACCTTGGGGGACTTACTGTTACAGAGTCATGCCATTGGGCTTGAAAAACGCAGGAGCAACATACATGAGAGCTATGACTGCCATTTTCCACGACATGATGCATCAAGAAATAGAGGTGTACGTGGACGATGTGATCATCAAATCCAGAACTCAAGGCGATCATGTGCGAGACTTGAGGAAATTCTTCGAGAGGTTGCGGAAGTACGATTTGAAACTGAATCCAGCCAAATGCGCTTTTGGAGTCCCGTCAGGTAAACTTTTGGGTTTCATAGTCAGTAGAAGAGGTATTGAATTAGATCCCACAAAGATAAAATCCATCCGGGATTTACCTCCCCCCAGAACAAAGAAAGATGTAATGAGTCTTCTAGGCCGACTGAACTACATCAGTAGGTTCATCGCTCGGTTGACTTCCACATGTGAACCCATATTCAAGTTGTTGAAGAAAGACGCTGCAATCAAATGGACAACTGAATGCCAAGAAGCTTTTGACAAGATCAAAGAATATTTGTCAAACCCTCCAGTCTTAGTCCCGCCAGAGCCGGGGAGACCTCTTTTCTTGTATTTAACAGTCTTGGAAAACTCTTTTGGTTGTGTTCTCGGACAACGTGATGCGACGGAGAAGAAAGAGCAGACGATTTACTACCTGAGCAAGAAATTCACTAGTTATGAGGTCAAGTACACTTTGCTGGAAAGAACGTGTTGTGCTTTAACTTGGGTCGCTCGGAAATTGAGACACTACCTCCAAGCCCATACGACTCACCTCATTACTCGGTTGGATCCTTTGAAGTACATATTCCAGAAACCGATGCCCACCGGAAGATTGGCAAAGTGGCAAATCCTGCTCACTGAGTTTGACATAGTCTATGTCACTCGCACGGCAATGAAGGCCCAAGCATTGGCGGACCATTTGGCCGAGAACCCGATCGACGAAGAGTATCAACCATTGAATACCTACTTTCCTGATGAAGAGGTAAATACGACAGAAGTTGTTTCGGAAGACAATCATGCTTGGAAAATGTTTTTCGATGGGGCGGTAAACGCTAAAGGTGTAGGGATTGGGGCAATCTTGATCTCTCCTGCAGGTCAGCATTACCCAGCCACGGCTAGGCTCCGTTTCTTTTGCACGAACAATACGGCTGAGTATGAAGCTTGTATCATGGGTATGAACATGGCAATTGATCAAGGTGTCGAAGATTTGTTGATCATGGGAGATTCGGATCTAATTATCAAACAATCTCAAGGTGAATGGGAAACTCGAGACGTTAAACTCCTCCCTTATCGACAGCACGTGAACATTCTTGGCAAGCGATTTGCATCGATAGAGTTCAGGTATATCCCACGATGTCACAATGAACTAGCCGATGCACTTGCCACTTTAGCTTCAATGCTACCTTATCCGGGCAACGCCCATGTCAATCCCTTGGAAATTCAAATCAGGGAAAGCCACGGTTATTGCAATGCAATCGAAGAAGGACCGAGCGTCAAGCCATGGTATTACGATATCGGGAGATTTCTGAAAACGCAAGAATACCCAGAACATGCTACTGGAGATCAAAAGAGGACCATTAGGAGACATGCAGGTGGTTTCTTTTTGAGCGGCGAGGTCATGTACAAAAGAACCCCAGATCTTAACCTTTTGAGGTGTGTTGATGCCGAAGAAATAGGAAGAATCATGCACGAAGTACATGCAGGAGTATGCGGGCCTCATATGAATGGGTATGTCTTAGCCAAGAAAATCCTTCGAGCAGGTTATTATTGGATGACCATGGAGAAAGATTGTTTCGGTTTTGTCCGAAAATGCCATCAATGTCAGGTACATGGAGATCTGATTCATGCACCTCCAACTGAGTTGCATCCTATGTCAGCACCGTGGCCATTTGTCGCTTGGGGAATGGATGTCATCGGCCCGATTGAGCCGAAAGCCTCGAATGGACACCGATTCATACTAGTGGCTATCGATTACTTCACGAAATGGGTTGAAGCCATCACTCTCAAATCCAGTCACCAAGAAAGCGGTGGTGGATTTTGTACACTCAAATCTTATCTGTCGTTTTGGTATACCCGCAACTATCATCACGGACAATGCTGCGAATTTGAACAGTCATTTGATGGAAGAAATATGCGAGCAATTCAAAATAACGCATAGGAACTCCACCCCTTATCGGCCCAAAGCCAACGGTGCCGTGGAAGCAGCGAACAAAAACATTAAGAAGATTTTGAGAAAAACAATCCAAAGTTCTAGACAATGGCATGAACAATTACCGTTCGCTTTATTGGGATACCGTACTACAGTACGCACATCGGTGGGAGCAACTCCATACCTGCTAGTCTATGGAACTGAGGCTGTGATACCGGCAGAGGTAGAAATTCCTTCGCTTCGTACAATTGTTGAAGCAGAGATTGAAGACAGCGAGTGGGTTAAGACTCGTTTGGAACAATTAACTTTGATCGATGAAAAGCGAATGGCTGCGGTCTGTCATGGACAACTGTACCAACAAAGAATGGCTCGTGCTTACAACAAGAAAGTACGACCGAGAAATTTCAAAGTAGGTCAGTTGGTCTTAAGACGCATTCTTCCACATCATGAGGAAGCGAAAGGAAAATTCGCTCCTAATTGGAAAGGACCATACATCATCAGGAAGATACTGCCAAGAGGAGCATTATACTTGGGAGACATGGAAGGAAAAGATCCTGAAACGGCTGTGAATGCGGATGCTGTGAAAAGGTATTATGTCTGAACTTGCTTCGATGATGTCCTTACAAGTCGAAATGATTGAAGGCTTTTATTCCCGCTACCCAAACACTACCAACCCTTTTGTAAACCCTTTGAGCCGGTTACCTTTCTTTGGCTACCCTCTCTGGAATCTAAATAAAAAAAAACAAAACAAAACAAAACAAAACAATGTTCCTGAACTACGTTCTGACTTGATTTCGAAAGGATACGTAGGCAACCTCTCCTGCGGTTCAGTCACACCAAACCAAAAATCCCAGTTTCCCCAAAAAATGAAACTGGGGCGGATGATATTGTTGATTCGGTTTAAGATCCGTCAAGATGATTCCAAAGTTGTAATTTTGTCTACAATTCTTGTTACCCAAACCGAGTACAAGTCCTTCAAGATCGATTGGAAGTTGTGAAAACATCATTGTTGCGATCCGAAGTTCCTGGAATGAAAAGAAATAAAATGAGAGAGTCTTATTGGTGAAAACCTTCGGGCACCATAAGACGATGGAAGTAAAGAAATATAAAATGAGAGAGCCTGTTGGTAAAAACTCGCAAAGAGTGCTATCTGGCGATGGTAAGAAGAGAAATGAGAGAGGTCGATTGGCGAAGACCCGCAAAAGGGCGCTATCAACCGAAAAGTTTGTTTCACCACGAGAGGTCCTGGCACGTCTCCTTAGCTCGGAAATGTAGACCCGTTTTGGTTCATAAGAAAATGGGAGTTTTGTGACGATCAAGCATCTAATCCAAGGAGCATGTCATGTTGGTTAAAGTCAGCATATACCTCAGATAAGTCCTTCTTTTCTCCCTCGAAAGGGACTCCTCCATCTTTGATACATTTTTCCATTCTTTGATTCATTCTTCTTCTTTGAATCCCTTTCGGTTTAATTTTAATTCTGAAACTATTACAAAGGAAGGTGACAGGACCGGTTTTACAGGACTCCGCCTGGTAAAGAAGAAAAGAAAAAAAAACAGCCTCAGTGGTGTATTGTTACAATCCACGATTGGATCGTAATGATCGATTGTTTCCAAAGAAAAAGAGTTTAGAAAGGAAACGGAAATCAAAGGTTAAGGTCTTAGAAGAGACGAAATAAGGCAGAAGGATGGAACCCACACGGAAAATCCCCATGGAATTCCGGGAATAAACCCGGTCAGTTCGAAAGGAAGTCACCCCAAAGACAATTGGTAGCAAACTTCTCAATGGAAATGGGGAAACGATCAAGCAATGAAGATAACCAAGGCCGCAAAGCCAACCACTTTTTCAACTGATAAAATGTTCTTTGTTGAAAGCATGTCTGTTTAATTGTGCAAGAAGAAGGTACCACTCAAATAAGTGAAATACGCAAGCTTTGAAATGGCTTTGGAACAAGGAAAACACATAAAAAGGTAAGTTTCTTTTAGAGATTTATCCTATGCATTTGTTGATGTTTAAAAAGAACGCCTAAAAGAAGGCCAAAAAAAAAGAATGAAAGAAAAGAAAATGAAAACTCCAAAAAAGAGAATCAAATCATATCGGTCCAATATCTGTTTGGACCCCGGTCAGAAAAACCGAGGGTCTTTCCGGCCAGAAAGCCGTGAAACTTTTGTTTGAATTCCGGCCAGAAAGCCGTGAAACTTTTATCCCGGTCCGAAAACCGAGGATCTCCCAGTCAGAAAACTGCGGAGCCATTTACTTTAACCCCGGCCAAAAACCGAGGATCTGACGGCCAAAAAACCGTTAGATATTGTTTGAATTCCGGCCGAAAGCCGTGAAACTTTTATCCCGGTCAGAAAACCGAGGATCTCCCAGTCAGAAAACTAAGGAGCCATTTACTTTAACCCCGGCCAAAAACCGAGGATCCGACGGCCAAAAACCGTTAGATATTGTTTGAATTCCGGCCGTAAAGCCGTGAAACTTTTATCCCGGTCAGAAAACCGAGGATCTCCCGATCAGAAAATTGCGGAGCCATTTACTTTAACCCCGACCAAAAACCGAGGATCCGACGGCCAAAAACCGTTAGATATTGTTTGAATTCCGACCGAAAGCCGTGAAACTTTTATCCCGGTAAGAAAACCGAGGATCTCCCAGTCGAAAACTGCGGAGCCATTTACTTTAACCCCGGCCAAAAAACCGAGGATCCGACGGCCAAAAAACCGTTAGATATTGTTTGAATTCCGGCCCGAAAGCCGTGAAACTTTTATCCCGGTCAGAAAACCGAGGATCTCCCAGTCAGAAAACTGCGGAGCCATTTACTTTTACCCCGGCCAAAAAATCGAGGATCTGACGGCCAAAAACCGTTAGATATTGTTTGAATTCCGGCCAGAAAGCCGTGAAACTTTTCTTCCCGGTCAAAAAACCGAGGATCTCCCAGTCAGAAAACTGCGGAGCCATTTACTTTAACCCCGGCCAAAAAACCGAGGATCTGACGGCCAAAAATCGTTAAATATTGTTTGAATTCCGGCCAGAAAGCCGTGAAACTCTTCTACAAAATCCCGGCCAGAAAACCGTTTGAACCTTTGTGAAACCATGACTTTCTTACCCAATACCAAAGAGTCTTTTAATCACTTTTCTGTGTCACAACTAACTCACGAAATTTTCCTAGCAAAACTGGGGCAGAAAGATTTCGTTCGTTTGTTTGTTTTGTTGTCTAAATAGGTTTGACCTCGGGATGCAAGGATCGAGATAACCTACAAATGGAACATCAATCCAGAGTGAAGAAAAGAAGAAAAGAACCGAGAGAAAAGATTTCAAACGTTGGAGTAAACAAAGGCGCGGATTGCTCAGAAGATGATTGAAGTAACAAGCTCCGCCGACTCCGTTTCACTCAATGTTACAAAAATAAACGAGCACGCACAGCTTGTGGAGCATCAAGATTCAGATCGAGGTCTACAGCAAATCAGCTAAGATTCAAGATCAAGTTTTCAAGAGAATCATAGATAGGAATCTTGTAACTCATAGTTTGATAGCATAGCTAGTTCAGCTTTAATTTCTTTTGGTGTAAAAAGGAGATCAGTAAGCAGTAAACAGCAACATGCAGCAACGATAGCAACAGTAACAGCAAAGTGTCAGTCCACGGTAGCTCCAGCTACCAAAACTTCCCGAACTACATTGACCTGATTCCTGTTTAGCCCAGGATATGTAGGAGGCCTCCGAAGCAAAGGCTCGGTCAAAACTCTTTCAAAATGCTTCACACGAAGTATTCAAATGGGCAAAAAATCGCTCGTATTTGCTCAGTTATCTTTGCACGAAAAATCTTCGAGTTTACACGCAAAGTCAAGGTACTGTGAGCACGTGATTTTTGCCTAACATGAATTACTCCCACAAAATCAAAACAAAAATTGTCTATTTTTTACGATGTGTATTTTTGTGAATTTTCGTGTTATTTTTGGTAATTGTTTGCATTTGTATATGCATGATTATATGTGTTTAAATTAATAAAAAATACAAAAATAGGTCATATTTACTTTTTTGATCTAACTTTGCAATTAGGGGTAGTTTAAGTTTATTTTTACAAAATAAAATCACAAAAATATGTATTTTTTGCTTTTCTAGTATTTAATGTCCCAATTGTGTGATTTATATTTAATTGATGTTTAAATTGAGTGTGTTAATTGTTAATATAACTTAATTAGTATTTCTTATAATTTAATTGATTTTGTAGTGTAATTTTTTGTTTTAATTAGAAAATTAAATTAAAGAGATAAGGAAAACAAAATCAAATGAAAAGAAGAGGAATTAAATCGGATTGGGCCACTTCTTAATTAAATCCCAGGCCCAAAAACTAAAACCTTACCCGCCCCAGCCCCATAACCGGATCCGACCCACTGCATTTTTAATCTGAGCCGTTGGACTCCTTCATCCAACGGCCCAGATTAATTACCTAATTTTTAATATACCAAACCCCCAATACCCCAAACCCATCTCCCATTCCCAAATCCCTCAAACCCTAGCCCCCTTTCATCTCTCTCAAACAAACCAGCCGCCTCCACCGTCCCCGCCGTGCGCCGCCGGCCGGAAATCGCCTCCGCCGGCGGCCTGTGGTCCAATCACCCCCATTTTAACACCGTAGCTTCCCCTTCTCCCCCTCAACACGAATCCGGCAACCATTAGTCTCGAATCATTCCCAAACGTTTCGAATATTAGATCGAAACTTGCCGGAAAATTGAGATTCACCCCAAATCGCTCCAAATTCACACCACACCACCACCAAACCGTCTCTTCCACAAACCCATACCCCATTTCATTCAAATCCAGCCCGAAATCGTCAAGCCCCAAAATCGAGGTTCAAGAACCCTAGAATCCGAATTAGGGATTTTCGTTTGAATTCAAAGGAAATTGGGGTCTAATAGACCTTAATTGGATTGTTTTTACTTAAAAACATTTCAATTAAAGTCTTTTCGACCCCGAATGCCAAGACCCCAAGTCGGCCGAATCTCCATTTTTTGCTTCGAAGGTATTTCTTATTTCTTCTCTGTTTTTGTTTAATTATACTCGTCGCTTTAGTAGTTTTCGTTTGTTATTGATTTTTGTTGTGATTTCACCAATTCTCTGATTTTCTTCATCTATTTGGGACCGTTTTATTTGGTCGATTTGTTGTTTCTGATTGATTGCTATGAATAATGTTGCTACAAAATAGGAATTCGATTCGATAAATTCGTCGAATGTCTAATTCTTCATTTTTTGATTGCCTTGGCCGAGATTCTATAAATTACTGCCTTTGCGATTGTTTTGTTATCGATTGCACGTATTGTTATTCGACTATTTGAAGGTTGTCGATTAGATTCGTAGGTTTGTTTGTTAGAACACTAGAGCTACAAATCCGGCATTGGCCGAGATTCCTTGATTCACTGTTGAATTGAATTAGGCTTGTTTGGTTGATTTTGGTTTATAAGTTAACTGCTGATAGCTGTTTTAGTTTAGGATCTGAAAGCCAACAACTAGGCAACTAAGAGTGCACTGCACATGGTTTAAGTTGCTGGAACTGCTGGACAACAGCATATTCCAGTTAGTTTTTGCCTTTGTTGTTTGTTTAATTGTATAAAGACCACCTTTAGACAAAATCAGGTTGGAATGATCAGAGATATCAGTACTTCTAACTTTGTTAAGTGTTTTAAAAGCTGGAAATGAGAGCTCACATGGAAAGAATGATTCAAAAGTTAAAAGTACCCATGTGTTTGTTAGGAAAGGCATTGAATCTGAAGTGTAAAGTTCTAGAGTTTTGGCTATAAAGCACAGTGAACACTCTCTGGAACTTGGAATATACACACACACTGATAGTAAACAACAGTGATATACTCTCTGAAAACACACCCAGTGAACACACACTGGCAGTAGAGATTCTGTTTTGGCAGAAAACACATACATACTCACTGTTTCAGAAATACAAAACCAGCAGAGCATTTTTTTTTCTTTAGAAACACACACTCCATAGAGAGATTCACAAATACATAGAGAATTCATACTCACCCTCACCCAGATACAATCATTGGCAAATAACACATAACAGAGAGATAGAATCTGGAGGAAATTGAGAGCTTAAAAGTTTTGAAGGGTATAGAAACAAATCTGAGGAGTTTCTAAAGGGAGTGGTCTGGGATCATTCTTCAGTTTTGAGCATTTTTAGAAATCAGAATACTAAAGTAATTCTCTGTTTCCTTTTCTTGTTCTATTTTGGATCTCAAGTGTTCAAGCTACTTGAAAGTTTTGTGTCTTCCGTTGGTTTATAAATTGGTGTTGGGTTGCGGCCAAATTCTAGTTTGATTTTAAAAGTTGGGTTTTGAGTTTGTACTGGGGTTTCAAGTTTGTTGCTGCTCGGATTTTGCTGCTGCTACTGTTTTGCTGTTTGCTGTTACTGATCTTTCTTCCTCCATTTGTACTATCACATTCCAGGTACACATCTTTTGAGCTTGATCATACTTGTACCAGAAATGAATTAGAAATAAATTGGAAGACCACTTTGAATCCTTTGTTTGAAGTCGTTACATAAATGATTTTGTTTAACTACTTATTAAGGACCGTTAGCTAAAATAGATATCGTACAGTTATTCATTAGAAGATTGAAGGTGCATTATTCTTGTATGTTTATTCAATACGAATTGAAACAAAACTTGCTAGACTCGTATTTGTAAACTTGGATTATTTTGGATTATTGATAAAAAAAATAGATATCAGTTTTCATTTCTATTTAATTAGTTTTTCTATATTTTTAGTATACGTTTGGATTTGTGTAAGTAAAACTAGCCAGCTCGGATTGAGACTCCCTTTGATATTTTGCATAGGTAATTTGTTAAAGTCAAGTAGTTTAAGCATAATCAAGAGGTTGAGTCGGTTAAAGTTTAGCTATTAACATAAGATGTTTGGAATCATTTTTTTTTTGGATTTTTCTTTGCTTTGATTTTTCTTTTGAGGTCTATTTATAATTAAGCAAGCAAGATAAGTTAGACAATACCTTTAGATAACAATGTTAGTCACTTTAATCATATAATGTCGATTTCATCAATTAATGTCAGATTAAGGATATCGAAATCCAAAGTAGGCTACTTCACGTTTTAATAATTAACCAAGACGAATTAATTCTATTTGTATATTTTGGTCAATTTTCCTACTAGTTCACATCTTTTCATTCAATCCCCGGCCATAAGTTAAAAGCTAGGAAATAACACATCATTTGGTATGATTCTTTAACTGACAATAATTTTAAGAGATATCATGTTAAATAAATTGATTTTTTTAGTTTAGTTTTTACAATGTTTTCTTTAATCAGCATAGTTTCAAAGTAAGTAATTCGGATACTCTTTTTTTTTATTTTTGTCAAAAATCCAAGTCCGTTTGTAATTAGTTTTTGTTTTCTTTGGATCCGGTTTCAAATTAAAAGAGCGGTTTGAAGTTTAATTAGAGCATATAATTTATAAACATTTTTAAAATCAGATAATTTTAGCCATTTAGAATAATTGAAGCGACCGTGCTAGAACCACGGGATCCGGGGGTGCCTAACACCTTCCCTCGGGTCAACAGAATTCCTTACTTAGAATTTCTGGTCCGCAGACTTCATTTGAAAAGTCGTAATTTTCCTCGATTCGGGATTTAAATAAATCGGTGACTTGGGACACCTTAATTTATTCCAAGTGGCGACCTGAAATAGATAAAATAATCCTGTTTCGAATATTGTCATTTAAATTGGAAAAACTCCCTCGCGCTCCTACCCCCGGGTAGCGGGCAGAATATAGGTGCTGCTGATAACCAGTTAGTACAAGAGTTCGTGATTTTATTAATTTAGACCCTCCGGTGTTTACCGGATCAGACCCCAAGGAGGATCCGCAGACTTTTATTGACCAGGTTCATCGTACACTACGGGTTATGCATGTTAGTGATACAGAGGCAGTAGAGTTGGCTTCTTATCGGCTACGGGATTTAGCAGTTCTTTGGTATGATAATTGGGAGAGATCCAGGGGTCCGAACGCTCCTCCAGCTGTGTGGAAGGATTTTTCTGAGGCCTTTCTTCGTCACTATTTGCCGGTTGAGATACGACGAGCTAGAGCTGATAAGTTCTTGAACCTTAGACAAGGTAATATGAGTGTGCGAGAGTATAGTATGCGGTTTGATTCTTTAGCAAGGTATGCTCCCCATATGGTGGCCGAGATGAGTGATAGGGTGCATTTGTTCGTGAACGGGTTGGGACCCCATCTGATAAATGAGTGTATGACAGCCTCCTTGGTAAAAGACATGGATATTTCCCCTATTCAAGCTTATGCCCAGACCCTAGAGGATTGTAAGCACTAGCAGAGGGCAAATAGGGAGCAGGATAGGGGCCGACATAAGAGGGCGAGATTTTCAAGGTATTCTGATGACTTCAGAGGCAGCGCCAAGCCCCACTCTTCGAGGAGTTCGGTGCCATCTGTAGCTAATGCTCCTCCACAGTTTCAGAGGCCTCGATATGATCGATCCTATTCTGGTCCAGGTCAGAGTTCGCAGGCATCTGGATCGCAACATCACAGGGATACTAGTCAGACAAGACCCCCAACACCACGTTGTGATCAGTGCGGCAAGGCCCACTTTGGACTGTGCCGTCGAGGTTCTGATGCGTGTTATTCTTGCGGACAGCCTGGCCATATGATGAGGGATTGTCCTAACGGGGGAGGTGATGGTATGGCTCAACCGACTAGATCTGTGTCTGGTTCTTCCTCATCAGTTCGACCTCCAGCACGGAGTTTTCAGCAGTCGACAGGTCGTGGTAGAGGTAAAGGTGCAGGGCCGAGTTCGAGTGGTGCTCAAAATCGAACATATGCTCTAGTAGGTCGACAGGATCTCGAGTCGTCTCCAGATGTTGTTACGGGTATATTATCTGTGTTTTCTTATGATGTATATGCGTTGATTGATCCGGGATCTACATTATCATATGTTACACCCTTTGTGGCTAATAAGTTTGGCATTGAACCCGAATTGATAAGTAAACCCCTTGCGGTATCTACTCCAATAGGAGATTCTGTGATTGCTAGAAGGGTATATAGAGGTTGCACTGTGATGATTTGTAGTCGTCAAACCTCGGCAGATTTATTTGAATTAGAAATGGTTGATTTTGATGTGATACTGGGAATGGATTGGTTGGCCTCATGCTATGCAAATGTTGATTGTCGTATGAAGATGGTTAAGTTTCAATTTCCTGGTGAACCCGTCATTGAATGGAAGGGGAACATTGCTACATCGAAAGGTAGGTTTATTTACTATCTTAAGGCAAGGAAAATGATCTCAAAAGGTTACATTTATCATCTTGTTCGCGTTAGGGATGCAGAGGCGAAGCTGCCTACTCTACAATCTATCCCTGTGGTCAATGAATTTCCAGATGTTTTCCCAAATGAACTCCCAGGTCTTCCTCCAGAAAGGGAGATTGAGTTTAGCATTGATGTCTTGCTTGACACTCAACCGATCTCTATCCCTCCATATAGAATGGCCCCGGCAGAGCTGCGAGAGTTGAAGGCGCAGTTAAAGGACTTGCTGGATAAGGGCTTCATTAGACCTAGCACTTCACCTTGGGGTGCGCCAGTCCTATTCGTGCGGAAGAAAGATGGGTCATTACGGATGTGTATCGACTATCAGCAGTTGAATAAGTTTACTATAAAGAACAAGTATCCACTTCCAAGAATTGACGACCTATTTGACAAACTCCAAGGTGCCAAGTATTTCTCCAAGATTGACTTACGTTCAGGATATCATCATGTAAGGGTTAAGGAGAAGGATATTCCAAAGACGGCCTTTCGGACAAGATATGGGCACTTTGAGTTCTTGGTGATGTCGTTCGGGCTAACAAATGCCCCAGCAGCTTTTATGGATCTCATGAATACTGTATTCAAGCCCTATCTTGATGTGTTCGTGATTGTATTCATTGATGACATTCTGGTGTATGCTCGTTCAGATGAGGAATATGCGAGCCACTTGCGGATAGTATTACAGATTCTTCAGGATCGTAAGTTATATGCTAAGCTCGCCAAATGTGAATTCTGGCTGAACTCAGTAGCATTCCTTGGCCATGTGATATCTGACGAGGGTATTAGTGTCGACACTCAGAAGATTGATGCAGTAAAGAATTGGCCGAGACCTACAACACCATCAGACGTTCGTAGCTTCCTGGGGCTAGCAGGATATTATAGGCGGTTTGTAGAAGGGTTTTCCTCTATATCAACACCATTGACTAAGTTAACACAGAAAGCCACCAAGTTCCAGTGGTCTAACACTTGTGAACGTAGTTTTCAGGAGCCTGAAGGATCGATTGACATCCGCACCGGTGCTCACTCTCCCTGAAGGAACAGAAGGATATGTGGTATATTGTGATGCCTCGGGTATAGGTTTGGGGTGCGTGTTGATGCAGCATGGGAAGGTGATTTCATATGCATCAAGACAATTGAAGACGCATGAAAAGAATTATCCAACCCATGATTTGGAATTTGCTGCAGTAATATATGCTTTGAAGATATGGCGGCACTACTTATATGGCGTCCATGTTGACATCTACACAGATCACAAGAGTCTACAATACATGTTCAAGCAGAAAGAGTTGAATTTGAGGCAGCGTAGGTGGCTTGAATTACTGAAGGACTACGACATCGAGATATTGTATCATCCCGGTAAAGCCAATGTTGTGGCAGATGCTCTCAGCCGTAAGTCAATGGGAAGCTTAGTACATATTGATGCAGGTAGATGGGGGTTGACTAAAGAGCTTCATCAGCTAGCCAATATGAGAATCACATTGTTAGACTCTGATGACGGAAGTGTTACTGTACAGAATACATCAGAATCGTCTTTGGTAGCAGAGGTAAAAGCACGGCAATATGAAGATCCTATCTTACTACGATTGAGAGAGAACATTCAGCAGTGTAAAATTACGGCTTTTGAGATCGGAGGAGATGGGGCACTGAGATACCAAGGCCGATTATGTGTGCCGAATGTAGCAGGGTTGCGAGAAAAGATTATGAATGAAATTCATCAATCCCGATATTCCATCCATCCTGGCTCAACAAAGATGTATCATGATGTCAAAGAGCAGTATTGGTGGGATAACATGAAAAGTCTATTGCAGAATTTGTAGCCCAGTGTCCCAATTGTCAACAAGTAAAGATAGAACATCAGAAACCCGATGGATTGCTTCAGAATATAGAAATTCCGACCTGGAAATGGGAGGTGATTAATATGGACTTTGTTATTGGATTACCTCGATCTTATCATAAGTTTGACTCTATTTGGGTGATAGTTGATCGACTTACAAAATGTGCTCATTTTCTGCCAGTTAAGACAACTTACTCGGCTGAAGATTATGCAAAGTTGTATATCAAGGAGATTGTTAGGCTTCATGGTGTGCCGGTATCTATTATATCAGATCGAGGAGCTCAATTTACGGCTAACTTTTGGAGGTCTTTTCAGAAAGGTTTAGGCACACAAGTGAATCTCAAGCACTGCATTTCATCCGCAGACTGACGGACAGGCTGAACGTACCATTCGGACATTGGAAGATATGCTACGAGCATGTGTTCTAGATTTTAAGGGAAATTGGGATGACCATCTTCCACTCATAGAATTTGCCTACAATAATAGCTACCATTCCAGTATTAAAATGGCCCCATATGAGTCACTATATGGGAGGAGATGTAGATCACCAGTTGGATGGTTCGAAGTCGGTGAAACAGAATTATATGGGCCAGATTTGATTCACCAAGCCATTGAGAAGGTGAAAGTGATACGGGAACGATTGAGGACGGCACAAAGCAGGCAAAAGTCTTATTTCCGATGTCCGACGTCGTGATCTAGAATTTGAGGTTGGTGATTGGGTTTTCCTGAGGATTTCACCAATGAAGGGTGTTATGCGTTTTGGAAAGAAAGGTAAGCTGAGTCCAAGGTATATCGGTCCGTATAAAATTCTTCAACGAATTGGACAAGTTGCTTATGAGTTAGAATTGCCATCCGAATTAGAATTTGTCCACCCGGTATTCCATGTATCTATGTTGAGGAAATGTATTGGAGACCCTTCTCGAGTTGTCCCTATCAAAGATGTTCAAGTTACGGAGGATCTATCATATGAAGAAGTGCCAGTGGCCATATTAGATCGACAAGTCCGCAAGCTGAGAACAAAAGATGTAGCTTCCGTCAAAGTATTGTGGAGGAACAAGAATGTGAAAGAAATGACATGGGAAGCGGAAGAAGAGATGAAGTCTAAATACCCTTACCTATTCCAGAATGATGATAACAAGGATGTTGGTGGAACGCAAGATACATTATAAAGGTGAAATGGCTTTATGAGGTAAGCAATAACTTGAGAACTCTCTTCCTTAATACAAAGTGGTGATATGTAAATAATGTCCATGTCCATAATGCTTTGTGTAGCCTTGTGTGGTCATACTTTGAGCTTCACTACTTGCAAATTTTGCTAGTGACCATTTTATAGGGGAAAATTGACCAAAAATTTCCGCTAGAATCCACGATGATTTGGACTCCCCATAAACCCTTACATTCGAGGACGAATGTTCCTAAGGGGGGGAGGGTGTTATAACCCATATCCACACACGTTAGTTCATTCCATAAGTTAGATAACACAAATCCAAGAAGGAATTATCCTTGAGATGATAAGAAGTTAATCCGATTAATCTTAAGTGATACAAGGGTGCATAAGGGTGATTAACAAGTATTAGACGTTAAACGAATCAAGGATGTTGTAACTCGTACTTTTGGGTAGACCTATAAATGCTTAGTATACTTAGGAGGTCATGATTTAAGGTATTTGAATCATATAATATCCGTATCATAATTCTTGAAGTCAAGCGAGTTATGAAACAAAAGTCGACAAAAGTTGTTGCAACTTAGGTTCATAGTTTTACCTAAACTTTAGGTCAAATGTTATTAAGTATTTCTCCCAATATACTTGGAATTACGGGGTGATCTACCCACTAGATTGAAGATCTATGAGTCTAGTTTCCAACGCATTAAACGGTTTAGGAATACGACTTTGGAATAGAGAGATATAGACATTTTCGTGAGACTGCACAAGCTGCTAGGTGCAAGTAGGTGAGTCACCTACTTGGTTTAATGTCGGCCCAAAAGAGGGGATTTCGGGTCAGATAAGCAGCCCATTAAAAGGCTTATCTTCTGCAATATATACCTCTTTATATTTTACAAATAACCAGACCTAAGACCCTGCAAAGTTCCTCCCAAAAATTATCCACAAACCCTAATTGATTTTCCCTTTCTTTCAAGTTCAAATTGGGGGTAAACACTAGAGTTTGAAGAACCAAGTTAAAGGCTGAGTTATCCAACAACAAAGGTGAGTTTACTGCTATATTTCATACATTTATTCTGCTGTAAATTCATGGTAATTCGTTATATACATGTAAGAACTCACGGGACGGTGATCGGAAGCCGTGAGTTCAAGTTATTCACTTGTAGCGGACTGTTTTGTGGACTGTTTTGTGGACTGTTTTGTGTTGCTGTTGGGCTGCGTTTTTATTACTGTTTTGTGGAGTTTTGGAGGAGGCAGGGTGTGGAGAAACACCATATATATGTTGGGTTGTGGTCTGCTAGTTCTTGGTAATATTTTTGGGTCGTTTGATACGACTATAGTGGCCGTCATATGTATGATGTGATTAGGTTGTGTGTGGACTGTTTTGGAAGGCTCAATATGTTTATTATTGATGTTGTTTAGGCTGTTTGGTGATTGTTTTGAATGGTGTGAAGTCCTATATATAGGGGAGGTGCTGTCCGTTTCATCACAAAATAGATTGTGGTTGGTACATAATAGTTGCGACGCTTAAACGTTAACGATAGTGTCATTTCTCCTATTGTAGACTAAGGAGTCGTGGCGTTTGCATAGCTTGAGGTTGTGGCAGTATATACAAGGTATGTGTGGCTGTCCCTTTCCTTCTTTTGCACGACTCCGATTAACATAATGTAATGAACGAGCTTCCAAAGATACTCTATTCTTAGAAGCTAAGCAGTACTTACATTGTTTCCCCTCTTATGGAACGATTGATGTTGATGTTGCTTCTCTTATTCTTATGCTATCAATCTTGTTTGTACTTCCTGGTTCCTATAAGGTTCATAGTGAAGAGTTAGTCCTAATAAGTTGTACATAGGATACCGACCTTACGTCACTCCGAAAGGTCTACAAGGTGTTTCCATGAGTCGAGCATGCATTATATATATGTATCTATTTTACTCTACCGAGCCGCACTATAGTCGGCCGGGTACGGCACCTATTGTGCAACCACTGATCAGTTGGGTTTTACCGAGCTCCACGTGGCCGGGTACGATTCTACCAAGCCTTATAATGGCCGGGTATGTTTTTACCGAGCCTATTACGGCCGGGTACGATATGATGATGATGATGCCCACAGAGGCGTATGTTTTAAAAGATTATGTATTTATACATATGTATCATGTATTTCATGTCAGTAGCCCTCAGAGGTACTCAGATGTTACAGGTTGTATATTCTCTATCCCTGCTCACATTGTTGTTCATATTTATGGTTCTCTGCCTTACATACTCAGTACTTTATTCGTACTGACGTCCTTTTATTTGTGGACGCTGCATGTCGTGCTGCAGGTCCTGATAGACAGGCAGGTGTAGCTCCCCCATCACAGTAGGTTGTCTAGTTCAGCGGTGATTGGCGAGATCCCTTCTCCGGACTTGCCTTGGTCTTGGTATGCATTTTTGTTATAGACATTATGGGTATGTCGGGGCCCTGTTTCGGCTATGTTGCAGCACTTATGTTCCTTTAGAGGCTCATAGATAAGTGTCGACTCATGTATAGTTTGGTATGCCTTGTCGGCTGGTTTTTGTTGATTAGTCTTTCATTTTAGTGTGGTAGCTTGTACCATATGTATATAGTTTCTTGATTGTCTGGTCATCCCATGTTATGTAGGTTCATGCAATCATATTTTATTGTTGGTTGTTCATGATCCATGTCTACCATTTATATTGGTCTCGTCGGCCTAAAAGATAATAAAGAAGGTTAGATAAAATGTACGTTGGTGCTCGGCAAGTATGGTCGGATGCTAGTCATGGTCCTCCAGTTTGGGTCGTGACAGCAGAGAAAGAAAATAATAAATCATGAGCCGTCCCGGCAAGGGACACAATAATCATCACAACAAAGTCCCTGCAAGTGCAATCAATATCTCACTTCACAACAAGTCCCGGCAAGGGAGAACAATAACAATTCTACAACCCGGCAAGGGTTCAACAATTTATCTTTAAATATGTCTCACAACAAGTATTAACAACGACTCACGGTCATGCAAGACGCCAGTGTATGGATGCTCGTCACCACAGCCCATACACCGCACTCGATCACATAGCACATAGCACATAATCTTATTCCCTCAAGCTAGGATAGAACAAACACTTACCTCTAGCCTTGAAGTCCAACTTATTCTTCAATTATAGCTTTTTCCCCGAATTTTCGCTTTCAACTAGCTCGAATCTAATCACAATTAATTCCATTATATTAATAAATACTAATTAACTTGGTTTGAATGCTTAAAGATGGTTTTCTCAAAGTTTACCCCAAAATTTCCCAAAATGCCCTAGCCCCACATGGTCCGAACTCGGGGTTCGGACTAAAATCCGTTTACCCATTCCCCCACGAGTTCAAATATATGATTTGTTTCAAAATCGGACCTCAATTCGAGGTCCAATTGCCCAATTCATGAAAACCCTAGATTCTACCCAAAAACATGAATTTCTACCATGAAAACCTTTTATTTCTATTGAAAAACATGTTTAATGTTGTTAGGAATTGAAAGAATTAAGTGAAAAGTGACTTACAATTGCTTTGGAGTAAAATTGCTCTTGAGAGTTCGTGTGTGGTGTGTGGGTTTTTTTGAAAGAATGAAGAATGAGCTTTAAAATTTATTTAAGTATAAAATAGCACAGCTGCAGATATTGCAATTGCGAACACTACAGGGTTGGGGACTGTCATGGTCGTATTTGCGACATAATGTT
Source organism: Nicotiana noctiflora (assembly GCA_032618575.1). Classification (NCBI taxonomy): domain Eukaryota; kingdom Viridiplantae; phylum Streptophyta; class Magnoliopsida; order Solanales; family Solanaceae; genus Nicotiana; species Nicotiana noctiflora. Next base: position 83,662 of record JASVEL010004995.1, read on the forward strand.
CGCATTTGCGAACAAGGCTGGATCAAGGGTGTGATGACCCGGCCCGTCGTCACGGGAATTTCCACCCCGTTACCTTGCATTTATGTGTTTTATGCTTTTATATCAGTGTTAGAGTCTATTGGGTGAGTTAGGAGTGATTTGGATTGAAAATGAGGCATATAGCCTTTTTGAAGGAAGCTTGAATGTGAAAAGTCAACCTGGAGTTGACTATATAGTTAGAGGGTTTGGAATCGGATTCTGATGATTCTGTTAGTTCCAGGAGGTGATTTGTGACTTAGGGGAGCAATCGGAATTGAATTTGGAGGTCCGGTGAAGAAATAGGCTTGAATTGTCTAAGGTTGAATTTTGGTGAAATCCGAACGGTAGGTGAGATTTTGATTTGGGGGTCGGAATGGAATTCTGATAATTTCTGTATCATGTGATTTTGGATATGTTCACAAATTTTCATGTTATTCGAACATCGTTTGGTCTGGTTTTTGATCGAAAGTGTATTTTCGGAAGTTTTTGGAAACTTGGGCCTTGATTTGATGAAAATTGATGATTTTGATGTTATTTCGGCGATTTGATCACTCGAGCGAGTTCGTGTGATGTTTTAGAGTCAATGTGCATATGTGGTTTGGAGCCCCGAGGGCTCGGGAGTGTTTCGGAGGTGTCTCGGAATAATTCCGGACTTAGAAAATGGGCAGAAATTGCAGAAAAAAATCTGCTATGAATAGTGCACATGAACAGTGTCCGTACACAGTGTCCGTGAACAGTGCCGTGAATAGTGCCAGACAAAATATATTTGAGGTCCGGAAATATTTTGCCATTAAATAGTGATTTAAGGGGTCAAATGAACTCCAATATTTGTGAATTTTTGTGAATTTGGGAGCGGGTGGTACGCCTACCACATGATATGAAAAGCCTATTGATACATTTGGGAGCGGGTGATACGCCTACCACAAGATATGAAAAGCCTATTGATATATTTGGGAGCGGGTGGTACGTCTACCACAAGATATAAAAAGCATATTGATACATTTGGGAGAGGGTGGTACGCCTACCACAAGATATGAAAAGCCTATGGTTACGTTTGGGAGCGGGTGTTACGCCTACCACAAGATATGAAATAAAAAATGAATTGAGACATGAAAGTAAGATTTGTTCCATTGATTAGATTACTCCGGATATTGTGAGTTATTGACTGTTATTTCAGAGCAGATTCTTTCCTTTGAAACGTTCGATAACGTTTTCCTGCTGTTGTATATGTATATATATCTCAAATGTACAGGTTTATGTGGGTGACTAGCCCTAGTCTCGTCACTACTTATCAATTGTACAGGTTTATGTGGGTGACTGGTCTTAGTCTCGTCACTACTTCGCCGGGATAGGCCAAGCACTTACCAGCACATGGGGTCGGTTGTGCTGATACTACACTCTGCGCTCTTTTTGCGCAGATACAGGTTATGGACAGCAACAGCGGTAGTAGCACAATTGTGGATATTCTGACTATTGAGACTACGAGGTAGCCTTGCAGGCGTCCGCAGGACCCGTTGTCTCTTCTATCTATGTATTTCATTCTGTTATCTCATGTATTCGGGATAAACAGCTTATATTTCTTTCAGACAATTATGTGTATTATTCTTAGAAGTCCGTGAGTATTGTGACACCAGTCTTGGGTAGTGTATCATGTTTGGATTTTCTGTATCATATTGGATAAAATTGACTAAGTCTTCCGCTAAGTTTAATTATTTCGTTGTAATTATATGATTTTATTTAAAGTCTTAAGAAGAGAGTGGTAACTAATAAAAAATCTTAAGTAACGTTGGCTTGCCTAGCTTCCACTAGTAGGCGCCATCATGACTCCCGATGGTGGGAAATCCGGGTGGTGACAAAGGGGCCTTCGTATTTGCGATAAAAGCTTCGCATTTGCAAAGCCAGGCTTAACACTAAATGCCTCGCATTTGCGAGGTTAATTTCGCATTTGCGAAGCAATGCTCAACCCTGCCAACTTCGCATTTGCGAAGTATGGTTCGCATTTGCGAAGTATGGTTCGCATTTGCGAACCAAGGCCAGTCTGGGACTTCTCGCAATTGCGAGAAAATCTTCACATTTGCGAAGACAATAGCTGGGCGAAAAAACAGTTGTGTTAAAATTCAGAATTGAACCAACGGCCTATCAAATCTTTACCGGATTCCCCCAGGCTTAAAAACGCATTACAAACTTGCTCGTGCGATCACATCGCCAATATGATATCGTTTTCATCAAATCAAGCCTCAAGTTCATGATTTTCATACTTTTGGTTTTCAAAACTTTCAAACTTGGAACTCAAGGTCCAAAACATATCAAACGACATCCAAATGTCACCAAACTTTGCGGAAAGCACATATATAATATTTAAGACTTGTACCGGGCGTCGGAACCAAAATACGAGCCCGATACCAAGGTCATTTAATTTTTTTTCCTTTAGTAATTACAGCAAAAACAATTTCATAGAAAAATCCATAACTTAGGCTCTAGGCCTCAGAATTCGACTCCGGACACACGTCCGAGTCCCATATTTTCCTACGGACCTTCCGGGACCGTCCAATCTCGAGTCCGGGTTTGTTTACCAAAAATGTTGACCGAAGTCAACTATATGAATATTGATATCATTTTTCTTCAAATTTCTCATAGAATTCATATATTCTATCACAAAATCTTTCCGGCTACATGCCCGAATCATGCACGTAAATCGAGGCAACATAGAATGAGGTTTTCAAGGCCTCGGAAGTGCGGAACAAGTGAGGAAAGCAGGTGATAACCCTTTGCGTCGTCACATCCTCCACCTCTAAAACAAACGTTCGTCCTCGAACGGACAAGAGAAGGAAGTACCTGAGTCGGGGAACAAATGTAGGTAGCGGCTCCGCATATCAGACTCGGACTCCCAGGTAGATGCCTCAGGAGGCTGACCTCTCCACTGAACACGCACAGAAGGATAACTCTTCGACCTCAACTGTCGAACCTGCCGGTCTAGAATGGCTACCGGCTCCTCCTCGTAAGATAGATCATTGTCCAATTGGACAGTACTGAAGTCTATCACATGTGTGGGATCGCCGTGGTATCTCCGAAGCATAGATACATGAAAAACTGGATGCACGGCTGATAAGCTAGGCGGCAAAGCTAATCTGTAAGCCACCCCTCCCACTCGGTCTAGAATCTCAGATGGACCAATATACCTAGGGCTGAGCTTTCCCTTCTTCCCGAACCTCATCACGCCCTTCATAGGTGAAACTCGGAGCAATACTCGCTCACCAACCATGAAATCTACATCTCGAACATTACGATCCGCATAAGTCTTCTATCTGGACTGAGCTAAACGTAATCTCTCCTGGATAGCCTTGACCTTCCCCAAGGCCTCCTGAACTAAGTTTGTGCCCAACAACCGAGCCTCTCCCGGCTCAAACCATCCGATTGGAGATCGACATCGCCTACCATATAATGCCTCATACGGGGCCATCTGGATGCTGGACTAGTAGCTGTTATTGTAGGCGAACTCTGATAATGGCAGGAATTGGTCCCACAAGCCTCCGAAATCAATGACACAGGCTCGAAGCATGTCCTCTAGAATCTGAATAGTCCTCTCGGACTGACCATCCGTCTGAGGATGAAAAGCTGTACTCAGCTGAACCTGGGTGCCTAACTCCTGCTGGACCGCTCTCTAGAACCGCGAGGTAAACTGCGTACCTCAATCTGAGATAATAGATACCGGCACCCATGAAGTCGAACAATCTCTCGGATGTAAATCTCTGCTAACCTCTCCGATGAGTAGGAGACAGATACTGGAATGAAGTGTGTTGACTTGGTCAGCCTATCAACAATGACCCAAATAGCATCAAATTTCCTCCGAGTCAAAGGAAGTCCAATAATGAAGTCCATAGTGATCCTCTCCCATTTCCACTCGGGAATTTCAATTCTCTGGAGTACACTACCCGGCCTCTGGTGCTCATATTTCAGCTGCTGACAATTGAGACACCGAGCGACATATGCAACAATATCTTTCTTCATCCTACGCCACCAATAGTGCTGCCGTAAGTCCTGGTACATCTTCGCGATGCCCGGGTGAATAGAATACCGCGAACTGTGGGCCTCCGCTAAGATCAACTCTCGAATCCATTCAACATTGGGCACACAAACTCGGCCCTGCAATCTCAATACCCCATCATCATCTAGATTTACCTTCGTGGCACCTCCTCGATGTACTGTATCTATCAAGTCACGCAAATAAGGATCATCAAATTGCCTCTCACTGATCTGCTCTAATAAAGATGAATGAGCGACCGTGCAGGCTAACACCCTGCTAGGCTCAGAAATGTCTAGTCTCACGAACTGGTTGACTAAGGCCTAGACATCTAGAGCAAATGGTCTCTGACTAACCGGGATAAAGGCAAGACTACCCATGCCGGCGGACTTTCTACTCAATGCATCGGCCACCACATTGGCCTTACCTGGGTGATATAGGATAGTAACATCATAGTCTTTCAACAACTCTAACCATCTCCGCTGTCGTAGATTCAACTCCTTTTGCTTGAACAAGTACCGTAGGCTTTTGTGATCAGTGTATACCTCACACGTCATACCATATAGATAATGCCTCTAGATCTTCAAGGCATGCACCACTGCTGCTAACTCAAGATCATGAACCGGATAATTATTCTCATGGATTTTCAACTATCTCGAAGCATAAGCAATAACCTTGCCATCCTGGATCAATACCGCTCCAAGCCCAGTACGGGATGCATCATAGTAAACTGTGTAAGGCCCCGCACCCGTAAGTTATATCAACACTGGTGCTGTAGTCAAAGTTGTCTTGAGCTTCTGAAAGCTCGCCTCACACTCATCTGACCACTTGATTTGGGCACCCTTCTGGGTCAAACTGGTCATCGGGGCTGCAATAGAAGAAAACTCCTCTACAAATCGACGGTAGTAACCTGCTAATCAAAAGAAACTCCGGATCTAAGTCACAGAAGCTGGTCGAGGCCAATTCTAGACTGCCTCAATCTTTTTTGGGTCCACCTGAATACCTTCCACTGATACGATGTGGCCCAGAAATGCCACCGAACTCAACCAGAACTCACATTTCGAAAATTTGGCATATAGCTGATTGTCATTCAGAGTTTGAAGAACCACTCTGAGGTGTTGCTCGTGCTCTTCCTGGCTGCGAGAGTATACCAGGATGTCATCTATAAAGTGTCACGCCCCAAATCGAGGGACATGACCGGCGCCTGACCGGGTTGCCCCAGTCAAGCGGACCTGGGTGCCTTCCATTCCCACGCGTTACCCCTGTATTGACTGTTACTCATTAACCAAAATATCTTACCAACAATGACTAATTTCACAATACATAAACATAACCATGTGATTTATTTACTAACAAGTTCATAATTTATATTTACAACGCCCCATACATATACATAGGCCACAATCCCACAAGTTTACATGTCTACGGAGCCTCTAGGATACAAAAGGGAAATACAATACTTGCCGGTAACAAGGCTCCGGCTATACCTTACAAAACCAAAATGAAATCTAAACCGAGTGGCATGAACCACACAAGGCCCCGAGGAAGAAAGGGGCTCACCAAAACGGGCGGTGGAAGGAGAAGGATACTACTGCCGATGAGCTGAAGTGCCTGCTACTGATCCACCTACAATCATGACACGAATGTAGCGCCCCCGGCAAAAGGGACGTCAGTACACTTGAATTGTACTGGTATGTATGGACAAACTTTGTCCCAAGTAAACTCAAGCCATTAAACAAGGATCACCGTGTTAAGACAGCCAATAGATTACATCAAGAAATCAATTAAGCTAACTAACCATGTTCCCAACCTTTTACTCATTTCGGATAAGCCTCAACACAAGCACATTCAAGGTCACAAATGGAACAACGACCAATCAACAACATAAATTGCAAGTAGTCAAACATAGGAGCAATCAGTGCTCCCCAGGTTGCAAACTCTCCTGTTGTCTCCTTTCACAATTTCACATTATTGATTTATGTATCAATTTTCAATAGCGATTTCGATCGCTTTCCATCCTTATTGCCCCCGACCACCCTTATTACCTCGGCCACCCTTATCACCCCAACCCACACCTTATTTCACCACGTTGCGGCGCGCAACACGACCCCGCCTTACAGCTGAAAACACAACAATTTCAAACAGCAGATAAGGTACTACACACAATTTCAACAAGTTCAAATAAGCAACTTGCACATTGTTTCATGTTCTCAATTACTTCTCAAGCCAATATCACAACCAAGTTACAATGTTTCCACATTCAATAATATTCACACATGTATATTCAACAATTTTCCATAATTCAAGTGTTTCATCTCTTTCCACAATAAACCAATTCTCAAGTGTTTCGATTTCTTTTCCACAAGGTGCCATATAGGCCATCATAATCATTATTCACAAATTCTTTACCCAATTCAACTCTCATTTACCTTTCGGTTCATATTTCTTACCACAACACTCATAGTTCAACAACAACTTTGAATATCCAACAACAACATCAATTAATCACATACAATTTCTCAAATCAACACATGCCAAACAATTTTACACATAAGGGCGATTTCACAAGAATCAAAATTAGCCATACATACCTGGTGATGAGTTTTCTTCCTACTTTATGATTACCCAAGATATCCTACTCTTGCCAACCTTGTTCTTGAAGACTCTTACTTCTACTCACTTCTTTTTACTAGAAATCAAGTTAAATAATCATGCATGAGTGTAAAATTTTTATTTTTAAAAGCTATTATATGAAAACCTCTCTTTACCCAATTAAAACTGAAAATCAAAGAAAATAGTTAGGGTTTTTACCTTGAAAATATTGGGGAAGTTGAATCCTTGCCCTAGAATCCCTTGGAATTAAGTAGTTGAAACAATCCTTGAAGATGAAGAACTTCTCTCTCTAAAAACCCTCTCCTCTCTCTCTAATTTTTGGTAAGATAATATGATAAAATGAAGAAGAAGTGTGTTATATTAAAGAAGAGATCGGGTCAAAATGTCACAAAAATCTGGGCCGGGGTCAAATATGCGGTCACTATGCGACCGCAGAACCCACATGCGGTCCGCATAGTGGCCGCAGAATGGCTCAAAAATTTACGTAGGTTCTGTTAAGACATGCGGTCACTATGAGGACCGCATGTTGATTCTGCGGTCGCAAAAGTGCACCGCAGATTGACATGCGATCGCATATCGACCGCACATTTGACACGGATTTGGGGCAACTCTCTGGAATGATTTGCGGTCAGAATGCGGTCCGCATGTTGATTCTGCGGTCGCATTCTTGACCGCATATTTGACACTTTTTCGGAAAAATTATTTCTCTACATTTTTGAAACTTAAATCACTACCAAGGGTTCGAACCGCGGCTCGCAAGCTCGCCGCGAAGAATTCTACGCATTCCTAACACATCATTCGGACCATGACACCACATCTACTAGGTTTTATGCACAAAAATTTTACGGGGCCTTACATAAAGACTATCACGAACAGATCTAAGTAAGGCCTGAACACCCGATTCATCAACTCCACGAATGCTGTTGGGGCATTGGTCAACCCGAAGGACATGACCAAGAATTCATAATGCCCATATCTAGTGCGAAAGGCTGTCTTAGGAATGTTAGCCGCCCTGATCTTCAGCTGATGGTAGCTGACCTCAAGTCTATCTTTGAGAACACCCTCGCTCCCTGGAGCTGGTCAAACAAATCATCAATCCTCGGCAGTGGATACTTATTCTTTATTGTCACTTTGTTCAATTGCCGGTAATCAATACACATCCGCATCGAGCCATCTTTCTTCTTCACAAACAACACAGGTGCTCCCCAGGGGAAACACTAGGCCTGATAAATCCCTTCTCAAAAAGGTCTTGCAACTGATCTTTTAACTCCTTTCGGCAGGGCCATACGATAGGGTGGAATAGAGATGGGCTGAGTGCCCGGCGCCAGATCAATACAGAAATCGATATCCCTATCGGGTGGCATGCCCGGCAGGTCTGAAGGGAAAACCTCAGAAAACTCCCGTACAATAGGGACTGATTCAATAGAAGGAACCTCTGCGCTGGAATCACGAACATAAGCCAGATAAGCTAGACACCGCTTCTCGACCATGAGTCGAGCCTTAACATAGGAAATAATAGTGCGAACGAAGTGGCTTGAGGTACCTTTCCACTCTAGTCGGGGTAATTCTGGCAAGGCCAATGTCACAGTCTTGGCATTACAATCTATAATAGCATGGTATGGGGACAACTATTCCATCCCCAATATGACATCAAAATCCACCATGTCCAAAATAAACAGATCAACACGGGTCTCAAGACCCCCAAAGATAACTACGCATGAACGATGCACTCGGTCGACTACCCAGAGCACAGCTAGGTACGGCCAAATATGGTTCAAAGTAAGAAGACACATATGAATATATAGACCCAGGGTCAAATAATACTGAAGCACCTCTACCACAAATAAGAATGGTACCTGTAATCACGGCATCTGATGCCTCTGCCTCTGGTCTGGCTGGTAAGGCATAAAATCGGGGATCAGCACCTCCCATCTGAACTACATCCCTGGGATGGTCATCAACTGGCTAACCTCTGCCTCTGGCTGGACAGTCTCCATCTCTACGATCTCGACCTCCACCTCTATGAACTCTACCCCGCCTCTAGCTGGCTGGGCAGGCTGAGGGTCAGCTGGGGCCTAAATCATGGGACGAGGGCCCCGCTACTGAGTGTTGCTCGTCACTCGAGGGCAGAACCTGACAAGATGACCTGGGTCACCATAACCGTAGCAACTCTTAGGATGCCGGGGCCGCTGGCCCTAACGGCCTGAATGGCCTCCACGAACACTCTGAAGAGGATGGGTACTAATAGGAGACTGATCTGAATACTGCTCACGAAACCCACGATCACCTGGTCCACCCTGTGAAACCTAAAGGGCGGAATGGAAAGGCCTGGAAGACTGGCCTCTGTCAAAAGATTCTCCGCCACCAGAAGAAGAACCACTAAACCTGCCTGAATGACGAGGCCTCTTGTCTGAAGAATAACCACCACCCCGAGCAACAGCCATCTCAACTCTACGTGCTGCATTAGCTGCCTCCTGAAATGATATATCACTCCCCAATCCCATAGCCATCTGAAGTCTAATTGGCTGATTAAGCCCATCTATGAACCTGCGGACCCTCTCCCGCTCCGTGGGAAGTATCACCACTGCATGACGTGCCAAATCAACAAATCTCATCTCATACTGAGTGACAGTCATAGTACCCTACTGGAGGCGCTCAAACTGCCTCCGAAGTGCATCCCGCTGAGTAACACGGAGAAACGTCTCCAGAAATAATTCTGCAAACTGATCCCATGATAAAGCCGGGGACCATGTTGGTCGAGTCAAACAATAATCCCTCCACCAAGCCTTGGCGGATCCTGAAAGCCTAAATGTACAGAAGTCAACTCCATTGGACTCCACGATCCCCATAGTCTTGAGAATCTCATGGCAACCGAATAAGAAATCCCGAGGATCCTCCGATGTGGCACCGCTGAAGGTAGTGGTTAACATCTTGGAGAACCGATCAAGTCTCCATAGAGAATCAGAAGTCATGGCCGCTCCATCTCCAACTTGAGCTGTGGTACCTGACTGAGTGGCCACAGCTGGCTGAACCACTGGTGCCTGAGGTTGAGGAGCTACTGGCTCCGGCGTACGAGCAACAGGATTTTGGGCCCCTCCCCCAGCCTGAGAAGTGGCTGGTGCAACTGGTAATAAACCTGCTCTGGCAACGCTGTCCATAAATCTCGCTATCCTGACCAAAGCCTCCCGAAGATCCGGGGTAAATAAGGCCTCTCCTGGGACCTGAGCTGGGCCCATTGGAGCTGCTGGGACTGGAACCTCCTCGCTAGTCTCAATATGAGGCTTCACCTCTGGAATAGCTGCCGGGGGCTGAGCTCTGCGCCTACCATGGCCTCTGGTACGGCCTCGGCCCCTGCCCCTCACGGGAGCTACCTGGGGCTCAGGCTGCTGGTCAGCGGACGAAGAAGCGCGTGTCCTCACCATCTGCGAAAGGACAGAATAGAAATTCAATCAGTAATTGAGGATCAAGTAACACGACAAGAAGGAACAAATGAGAGACTTTTTCCTAACTCAATAGACTCGGAAGGACAAGTACAGACGTCTCCGTACCTACCTCTCAAACTCTACTAAGCTTGTTCGTGAGTGGTGAGACCTATGTAACCTAGAGCTGTGATACCAACTTGTCACGACCCGGATTTTCCCCCAACATCGGGATCGTGATGGTGCCTACTCGTGGTAGCTAGGCAAGCCACTTTATTCACACTATCATGTTTTTAGTAATATTTCATACTCAATTTTATTAACAAGAACCATAACATTAATTGAATAAAACGTGGAAGACTTTATAAAAATAGAGATAAGCAGTTTCAAGGTACAATACTGAAATCCTCTACCCAAGACGTGGAGTCACCAACTCATGAACTACTACTGAATACTACACATAAAGGTCTGAAAGAAAATAACATAATCTGTTTGTCTCGGAACAAAGAGACTACAGCTAATTAACATAAATAATAGGAAGAGACGTCGAGCCTGCGGACGCCTGCAAGCTACCTCGGTCTCAATATGCTCAACTCCCACGCAAAAGATCTACGGCTGCTCCTGATCGAAACCTGGACCTGTGCAAAAATGCACAGAAGTGCAGTCTCAGCACAACCGACCTCATGTGGTGGTAAGTGCCTGGCCTATCCCGGCGAAGTAGTGACAAGCCTAGGACCAGACACCCACATAAACCTGTGCAGTTCTATATATATACATGTGTACACTACAAGATAACAAGAAATGATCAAGTAACAACTCAACAAGGAATAACACAGAGGAACTCAACAGTTAACAACGGTTATTAAATCAACAAGGAAACCAAAGTACAATAGAAAACTGGAAATATCAAGTCAATGAAATAGCAAATAGTTGCACGGCATCACCCTTCGTGCTTTTACTCTCATCCTCACCAAATAAGCAAATAAAGTGCACGGCATCACCCTTCGTGCTTTTACTCTCATCCTCACCAAATAAGCAAATAAAGTGCACGGCATCACCCTTCATGCTTTTACTCTCATCCTCACATCCATGGTATGGCATGATCCTTCGTACATGGTTAAATAACAAGGCACGGCATGATCCTTCGTGCATAATCAATAACATGGCACGGCATTAACCTTCGTGCAAAATCAATAAGCAAGGCACGGCATTAACCTTCGTGCAAAATCAATAAATCAAGGCACGGCATCACCCTTCGTGCATTATCACTCTTTCTCACCCAAATAACAATCACAGTTAAGGGCAGAGAAAGAAAACAATAAATCATGGACCGTCCCGGCAAGGGACACAATAATCATCACAACAAAGTCCCGGCAAGGGCAATCAATATCTCACTTTACAATAAGTCCCGGCAAGGGAGAACAATAACAATTCTACAACTCGGCAAGGGTTCAACAATTTATCTTTAAATATGTCTCACAACAAGTATTAACGACGACTCACGGTCATGCAAGACGCCAGCGTATGGATGCTCGTCACCACAGCCCATACACCGCACTCGATCACATAGCACATAGCACATAATCCTATTCCCTCAAGCTAGGATAGAACAAACACTTACCTCTAGCCTTGAAGTCCAACTTATTCTTCAATTATAGCTTTTTCCCCGATTTTTCGCTTTCAACTAGCTCGAATCTAATCACAATTGATTCCATTATATTAATAAATACTAATTAACTTGGTTTGAATGCTTAAAGATGGTTTTCTTAAAGTTTACCCCAAAATTTTCCAAAATGCCCCTGGCCCCACGTGGTCCGAACTCGGGGTTCGAACCAAAATCCGGTTACCCATTCCCCCACGAGTTCAAATATATGATTTGTTTCAAAATCGGACCTCAATTCGAGGTCCAATTGCCCAATTCATGAAAACCCTAGGTTCTACCCAAAAACATAAATTTCTACCATGAAAACCTTTGATTTCTATTGAAAAACATCTTTAATGTTCTTAGGAATTGAAAGAATTAAGTGAAAAGTGACTTACAATTGCTTTGGAGTGAAATTGCTCTTGAGAGTTCGTGTGTGGTGTGTGGGTTTTTTGAAAGAATGAATTATGAGTTTTAAAATTCGTTTAAGTATAAAATTGCACAGCTGCGGATATCGCAATTGCGAACATTTGTTCGCAATTGCGAACACTACAAGGTTGGGGACTGTCATGGTCGCATTTGCGAACAAGGCTGGATTAAGGGGCCTTCGCATTTGCGATAAAAGCTTCGCATTTGCGAAGCCAGGCTTAACACTGAAGGCCTCGCATTTGCGAGGTTAACTTCGCATTTGCGAAGCAATGCTCAACCCTGCCAACTTCCCATTTTAGAAGTATGGTTCACATTTGCTAACTAAGGCCAGTCTGGGACTTCTCGCAATTGCGAGAAAATCTTCGCATTTGCGAAGACAACAGCTGGGTGAAAAACCAGCTGTGTTAAAATTCAGAATTTGAACCAACGGCCTATCAAATCTTTACCCGAGCCCCAGGGGCTCCAAACCAAACATGTACACAACATCAAAAACACATTACAGACTTGCTCGTGCGATCACATCGCAAATATGACATTGTTTTCATCAAATCAAGCCCCAAGTTCATGATTTTCATACTTTTGGTTTTCAAAACTTTCAAACTTGGAACTCAAGGTCCAAAACATATCAAACGACATCTAAATGTCACCAAACTTTGCGGAAAGCACATATATAATATTTAAGACTTGTGCTGGGCGTCGGAACCAAAATACGAGCCTGATACCAAGGTCATTTAATTCTTTTTCCTTTAATAATTACAGCAAAAATAATTTCACAGAAAAATCCATAACTTAGGCTCTAGGCCTCAGAATTCGACTTCGGACACATGTCCGAGTCCCATATTTTCCTACGGACCTTTCGGGACCGTCCGATCTCGGGTCCGGGTCTGTTTACCAAAAATATTGACCGAAATCAACTATATGAATATTAATATCATTTTTCTTCAAATTTCTCATAGAATTCATATATTCTATCACAAAATCTTTCCGGTTACATGCTCGGATCGTGTACGTAAGTCGAGGCAACATAGAATGAGATTTTCAAGGCTTCGGAAGTGCGGAACAAGTGAGGAAAGCAGGTGATGACCCTTTGGGTCGTCACAAAAGGAATGCACTTGCTGACCTCCAACCGTCAAAAGCCAGAAAGGCTTATTTAAAGACTACCAAACGTTTCAAAATATTACTAACACCAAGAATCTTTTTGAAGAAATTGAATATAAAAAACGTTTTAAATGTTATACAACAATTGAATACAAAAATATTATTTTAATGCCATTAAGCCTCTTAACATTTGAAACGTAATGGTCAGAATGTTTCTCCCAAATTAAGATCAACATCAAATTAAATTATAATAATGACTTATTAATATAATTGTAAGAAAATGAATTTAGACATAATTTTGGAGTATTTTTTTTTTTTGAGATATCAAAAATATTTTTTCTATCAGGATTCATGAGTGGTTATATTGAAGAATTCATGCATAATTTGCATATGCTCTAGGAGCATGTTATTCTAACGTTTACCTACTTATGTTGTTATTATTGTTGTTGCTGCTTTAGGAGCATGTTGCTAAAATCAATTATCCAAATAATTGACGTTATGTATGTCTGCTCATCATTCCTTTTGGCTTTCTGCACTTTATTTTTATAAAAAAGAAATAGACTCTTACTATTCCTTGAAAAATATTTTTTACCCTTTGAAAAGACGGTAGGTCAAAAAATAAATTTATTGCTTAAACACCCGATAATTAAGCGGTCAGTTGGTAGGATGCATTAGATAAAATAATGTATGCATTATCTTTGTATATTAATAATATCGTATTTGATAGATATTTTGAACATATATATTAGTTATATTTTCTATTTGGTATTATCCTATACATAATTAATACGAGCATTACTAATACAACGATCCCTAAAGATATGAAGGTAATCTTGAGGTACATTTTCTCAATAGATTTTCTGGTTCGACAGCCAAATATCCACGTCGTGTCACACGCAAAGTCCTTGACCGATTCAAGTGGTAGGAGAAATTAAGAGATATTTTAACGAAAAAGAAAGACAAGATTCTCTTTGTGCTTCTTCATTAATCAGCCGCTAATAAAGATGGAATCATGATGTGAGTACCAAGTTTTAAAACTACTATTTAATTTGGTCCAACAGTAGACTAAACGATTTAAATTGGTTTTCCTTTCTTCTTAAACTTGTTTTAATTGTTTAAAATTAATTGTAAAAACTTATCATTATTTGCAACAAAGTAGACCAATTTATCATGGATGAGGTGAGAATACATAGTCTCTGCATTTCAATTTATATGTTGTACTTTAACAAGGTATAGAGTCTAAGAGCCAGTTTGGACATAGGAAATGTTTTTCTTTTTCTCAAATTTTTTTGTTTATTTTCGAAACCAGTGTTTGTTCGTAAAATTTTCAGTTTCACTTGAAAATGCATTTTGGAAATTTTTGAAAATTTGAAAAACTCCAAAAGGCTATTTTTCGAAACCCTCACTCACAAAACTTCAAAAATAACCCAAAATTATATTCATGTCCAAACACAACTCTAAATTTCAAATATTCACTTGAAAATAAATTTCACCATGTTTTCAAATTTTACAATTCTTATGTCCAAACGCCCACTAAGAAAGAAATAAATACTTTTGAAATTTGTAGCTTGAAACAAGTGAGAAATATTTGTGTGGGTATAAATCAATCTCAAATAAAAGGTAAAATGAGAAGTTTGAAGTTACTCCCTCCATTTTCTTTTACTTGTCCATTTTACATTTTGTACCCCTTTTAAAAAATTAATTAAGCATTTATTTCACTAAATTATACTTATTAATGGAATTCTAAAAACTAAGTGGACTAGTAGTATCCCAATTAATTTGGAAAATAGTTACTTAATGATAAGCTTAAATAATTAAAAAATCATCAACTCTCTCTTAATTTACTAAAATAAACAAATAAAAATCTACTATTTGCTTATTTACTAAAAGGAAAACAAAAGAATAAATTATATAAAAGTATTTTGTACTTTTTCGGACAGACTGAAAAAAGAAATAATATTACACAAAACAAAATTTGAAATTCAACCATGAAAGATATTTCCTTACCAGAAATCATGTATTATTATTCAAGTCTTGAATTTTTTTTTAGTATTCAGCAATGTTTTAAAAGGCAGGGGCGTGAGGCGAGGCATAAGCCATAAGACATGGGGTATAAGTCCAACGGACCTTTAAATTTTACTAATTTCAAGAATTTTAAGATAGTATAAAATAAAAAATAATTATAAAAATTACATCAAAATTACAAAATTATAACAAATAATATAATTAAAATATTTACTTAGTATAATTCGACTATGAATAATACGAAAAGTATGACACATATCATAATATGCAAATTAATTACAATATCGTTACAAGTCAAACATCAAAAGTAATGTATCTGCTATGAAATCTTATATGTATACCCAAGAAGTAATAAATTTTTAAAAATTTCAATAATAAAATTTGATAGTTTACTTAAAATATAACTTTTATTTAATGTGCTTTCTATTTGAAAGAATATTTATATAAAAATATAATTCACAATTTAAATATGATTCTCTATCATCATCTATTTTTAAGTTTTAATAAGTTAATAAACTGACACATAATTCACCATACAATATCATGATAACTAACTATTTATAAATAGCTACTAGCTAATACTGCGATATTAAATTAATAAATATTGTATTTCGTAAATGTGAAAAAATAATATTTAAAAAAATAATTATAAAAAAGTTACGGACAATTATACAGTAAAGACATAATAAAAGCTAATAAATAAATACTTATGAAATGAAATATTTATTTAAAATTTATTATCATAGCACGTCTTAGCAGATAACGTGCAATAAGTTTTATTTTAATATGACATAAAATACTCTCAACTTAATGATTTATGATTAACAAGAAGTAATTTTGAATAATCAATGATTTATTAAGAAATTTGGGGGATTTACAAGGTTACTTACATTAAATTGTATAAAGTTATATTAGGCGGGGGGTAACAAAACAATAAGCAGACATGTGAAATTTCTTTCTGGGAAAGCATTCTAACACTTTTTAATTACAGTCCCTTCTTCAAACAACTATCTTCTTTCACTAAAATTTCTGTAAATCCATAGTTCATACCAAACCTCTATCCCATAACATAGATGGATCCATTTAAGACAACGACCACTGTTGACTCCTCTTATACAGAACCCCCTGATATAGGTGCCATGCGAATAGAAGAAAAAATACTCACACCTACTCCTGCAACTTTTTTACAAACTTTACTTGCAAATAAACATCCCCAGCATATACCCTATATACAATAGAGTATGAAAATTCAACTAGACTATTCTTATGAAAGTATTCACTGTGATACAGATGATGATATTTTTATTCCCATTACAAGTGAGGATAAATGTCATCTATACAATTCTTGGAAGTATTCTATCATAGTAAAGGTATTTGGAAGAAAAATACTACACCAACTTCTTCAAAATAAGCTAATGGCCTTATGGAAGGCATCTGAAGACATCCATCTCATAGATTTGGGATCGGATTTCTTCCTCATCAAGTTCCAAAAGGAAGAAAACATGCTTAAAGCGCTACATGGAGGGTCATGGTTTATTTTAAACCACCTCTTATCAGTTAGACAGTGGGAACCAAAGTTCATTGCTTCTGAAACTCAGCTTACTTTCTCAGCAATATGGGTCCGCCTACCTGAGCTTCCTACTGAAGTTTACGATGAACAAATCCTATACAAGGTAGGCTCAAAACTAGGACAACTTCTAAAGGTTGATGCTTGTACATCATCAGCTACTAGGGGCAAGTATGCTAGAATTTGTATTGAAGTACCATTAGAGAAGCCATTAAAATCCCATATACCAATTGGACACCATAGACAAAACTTAGTATATGAAGGACTCAACATCTTGTGCAACAATTGTGGTCGATTTGGACACACCACCATAAACTGTCTTTTTACCTCTAAAACCACAAACACAAAGCCAAATATAGAAGAAACTCAGAAACAAAATTATACAGCCCAACATAATGAATGGAAAACTGTCAATTTCCCAAAGAAATCGATGCAGCGTAATGCTAGAGTTGCGGGAAAAATTAGGTCGGCTATGGGAACAACAGAACCAGGGCAACACTGGAGGGAAGCATGCATGAGCCAAATCATAAATGGGCCTTCTAAGGCTTCCACACAAACTCAGGTGCAGGAAGGCTGTAACGACCCGGCCGGTTGTTTTAGAAAATTACGCCCCAATCCCCAATTTAACTGTTTTCCTAAGTTCATTTCTGCTATTGTGATTTGCCGGGAAGGTCTGTTCTAGAATTCGGAGTGGTTTGGGACACTTAGTCCCTAAACAGAAGTCTTATAGTTGAAAAATGGCCCGTAGATGGAACAGTGTTAAGACAACCTTGGAACGGAAATTCGATGGTTCCATTAGCTCCGTTAGGTGATTTCAGGGTTGGGAGCGCGTTCGGAATGTATTTTGGAGGTTCGTAGCTCAATTAGGCTTGAAATGCCGAAGTTTGAAATTTTAGCGAATCCGAACGATAGGTGAGATTTTTATCCGGGGGTCGGAATGGAATTCTGACAATTGTTGTAGCTTCGTTATGTGATTTTGGATATGTCTGCAAATTTTCAGGTCATTCGAACATCGTTTGGTTGGGTTTTTGATTGAATGTTAGTTTCGGAAGTTTTGAAGAAACTTAGGCTTGAATCCGTGTGTAATTGGTGATTTCGATGTTTAGGATGGTGTTTTTATGATTGGAACAAGTTCGTATCATGTTTTGGAGTATGTTGGTGGCTTTCGTTGGGGTCCCGGGAGCCTCGGGGTGAATCCGGACCATCATCCAGCAATTTGAAACAATGAAAATCTGCAGAAAAAATTGCAGATCACTGGGAAGAAATTAAGCCATCGCGTTCGCGTAGGCCGGGTTCTGTGGTGCATCGTGTTCGCGAGGATTGGTTCGCGTTTGCGTAAGGTGAAGACTGTGAAGCATCGCATTCGCATGGGTACAGGCCGCGTTCGCGTAAGAGGAAATTATTGGACATCGCGTTCGCGTGGTGAAGGGATGCGTTCGTGTAGAAGGAACCTCGGACGGCTGCGGAGTTGTACATCGCGAATGCGTGAGGAATGTCGCGTTCGCAAAGGGTATTTTGGTCAGAGCATCGCGAACGCATGATAGGAAACGCGAACGCGATGAAGGAATTGGTCTGGCAGTGAGTATAAGTTCAGAACATAACAACCGCGACCCCTATACACAAAAACGCCATTTTTGAGCTCCAAGAGAGGAAATTGAAGGGGAAACACTGGGATATCATCGGGAAATCATCGGGGGTAAGTTTCTTGACCTTAATTCGTTAGTTTATCATGCAATTCTTAAGTTTCTTGACCTTAATTCGTTAGTTTATCATGCAATTCTTGATTATTTCACTGAAAATGGGAGATTAAAGGTGGGTTTGAGCCCTAGGCCTAAATTTTAGAAAACTTTTGATTTGAATGGGCAAACGGAGTCCGATTTCGATAAATTTTATATGCACGGACTCGTGTTGAGATACGAAACCCGAATATATAACTTTTGTAATTTTTCGAGAAGCGTACCGAAAGTCGGGTTTTGGTAACTTGTGGGTTTTGATGTATTTTGAATTGTTTTGGTTGGGTAGTGCCCAATTGGCATATTTTGATGTGATTCTATTGATTTTTATCAGATACTACACCTGTGGAGGCCGACATTCACGGCAAGAGAGTTGTTTCTTAGCGGTTTTGTACCGGAATTTAGGTAAGTCGCTTGTCTAACCTCGTGTGGGGGAACTTTCACCCCTAGGATATTATGTGATAGTTTAAATGCCTTGTACGCGAGGTGACGGGCATGTACATGCGTTGGTTGTTGTAACATACACTTTACTTGAATTATCCGATTAGTGGTATGCCCGCTCTTAGCTGATAAAAGCGTTACTTTTACCCGGTATTAGTTAGAAAAGCATGATTAGCTAGAATTCCATATGTCTAATTGCCTAGTTGACTTACTTGAACTTCTTGATAAATTGGTTGCACTAGTTTCGGTGAAGTTGTAGTTGAACATATTATATGCTCTCTCTGTTTTCTTTATTTGATGTGTTGGTGGACTGCGAGTTCAATTCCCGGAGATCCCAGGGGTTCGATTCCCGAAGACCTGGAGTTTATTGAGATATTGAGATGCGGATCGCGGGTTCGATTCCCGGAGATCCTGAGTTATTGAGACACGGACTGCGGGGTCAATTCCCGGAGATCCTAAGATATTGACGTACGGACTACGGGTTCAATTCCCGGAGATCCTAGGGCTGCGGGTTCGATTCCCGGAGATCCTGAGTTATTGAGATATGGACTGCGGGTTCGATTCCCGGAGATCCCGAGCTATTGATATATTATTGAGATGTGGACTGCGGGTTCGATTCCCGGAGATCCTGATTTATTGAGATATGGGCAGCGAGTTCGATTTCCGGAGACCCAGGGGTACTGTCAATGGGACTGTGGGTTCAATTCCCACAGGTCCTCGACTTGTTAATTGAGTTTGTCACTTGTTGTTAGCTTAATTGTAGGCGGTTGCAGTAATCATTTTATTGTTGTTATTTCGGAATTATTATCATTTAAATTGCTTATTATTGTTATTATCATTTTGTAATTATTTTCCTCAGTAGGGCCCTGACCTTCCTCGTCACTACTCCATCGAGGTTAGGCTTGGAACTTACTGAGTACCGCCGTGGTGTACTCATGCTTCTCTTCTGCACACTTATGTTGTGCAGATCCAGGTACATCAGGACAGGCTCATACTAGGTGATTCAACAACACTTTGGGAGACCTCGAGGTATGATCTGCTACGTCCGCGGATCCGGAGGCCCTCCTTCTATTCCGATAGTATTAGTAGATGTTTTCCTTCATTTCGTTGTTAGATACTCTTTACACATAGAGCCACAGTTGTATACTCTCTTTTAGTCTGTGTTGCCCGTGAGATTCCAGGTCTTGGTGTTGTTTTATACAGTGTGTTTCACGGGTGTATGTGCCAAGCGGCACGGATTACATTTCCATTTATATTATTTTTCCGCTATTTCTTATATAATATTCATAAACTTGTATATTCCGCAACGTGTTAGGCTTACCTAGTCGTGGGGACTGGGTGCCGTCATGACATGTTCACGATTGGTGAACTAGGGTCGTGACAACTTGGTATCAGAGCTCTAGGTTCATAGGAGTCACGGGACACAGACCGCTTACTTAGAGTCTTGCTGATACGGAGACATCTGTATTTATCTACGAGGGGCTATGTAACTGTTTAGGAAACTCTTCATTTCTTTTGGATTCCTTGTCGTGCGACATTTTTGGCGCCAAATCTAAACTATTGCTTTCTATTCTCTCACAGATGGTGAGGACACGTGCTATTCGCGACGATCAGGTACCCGCGTCCCCTGTTGCCGCCGTCAGAGGCCGGGGCCGAGGTAGAGGATGAGGACGCGCCCGAGGTGCAGCCACAGCACCCGCGCGTGCTGCCGCTGAGGTGCCACAGGTGGATCAGGTTGGAGCGCAGGCACCTGGTACACCGACAACAGCTGCTACTACTCCATCACTCCAGGAGACCCTGGCCCAGTTCATGAGTATGTATACCACTTTGGCTCATGCAGGGTTGCTTCCTCTCACTGCAGCTACATCACAGGCCGGGGGAGGGGCCCAGACTCCCGTAGCTGTTACACCTGAGCAGCGAGTGCCAGTGGGATAGGTTCCAGAGATTATGGTTATGCCTTCTACCGCCCCAGCACAGCCCGGAGGTGAGCCAGCTGCCTCGAGGACGAGCAGCGTAGATTGGAGAGGTTCAAGAAATATGACCCTCCAGTGTTCAGTAGGTTGGCTTCAGATGATGCATTGGGTTTTCCGGAGGAGTGTCATCGTATTCTTCGTACTATGGGGATTGTGGAGACCAGCGGGGTTTCCTTCACTGCCTTTTAGTTTCGTGGGGCCGCTTATGATTGGTGGCGCACGTATGAGTTGGATAGTTCGGAGGAGTCTGCTTTATTAACCTGGACGCAGTTTTCAGATCTGTTTTTGAGGGAGTTTGTTCCCCAGAGCCTTAGGGATTCTTGGCGCTCGGATTTTGAGCGATTGCGACAGGGCTCCATGTCAGTATCGGAGTATGCTATTAGTTTTACCCGTCTAGCCAGGCATGCACCGGCTTTGAAAGCCACGGTCCGGGAGAGGGTGCGGAGATTTATTGAGGGCCTGATTCCGCCGATCCGATCCAGCATGGCCGGAGAGTTGGAGACGGATATATCTTATCAGCAGGCCGTGAGCATTGCCAGGAGGATTGAGAGTATGCTCCCTAGAGAGCGGGGAGAGAGAGAGGCTAAGAGGTCTCGTGAGTCGGGACATTTCTCTGGTGCCCGCACTTCAGCAACCGGTCATTTGGTAGGGGTTATTACGGACGTCCAGTTCACTCAGCATTGCCAGCATCCGGTAGTACTTCAGCTCTTCCAGCACCTCAGGAGCCTTATTATGCTCCCCCAGTTTCCAGTGCACCTCCTGCGCGGGGTCCTTCCAGGGGTCAGACTTATGGGGGTGAGGCCGGGCAGTCACAGTCACCGTGTCCTCCCAGAGCTTGCTTTGGGTGCAAGGATACTCGCCATCTGGTTAGGGAGTGCCCCAGACGTAGGAGAGGAGCACCTCATCAGTCTTCGCAGCCTCAATGCGGTTCTCAGGGCCAGCAGGCCATCATTCCAGCTCCAGCTGCCACTCCACCTGCCCAGCCAGCCAGGGGCGGGGATCAGGGTGCCATAGGACGCCCTCGAGAGAGGGGACAGGCCAGATTCTATGCTATTCCTGATCGCACTGCGGTTGTTGCATCTGATTCTGTTATCACAGGTATGATTCTGGTTAGTCATAGGGAGGCATCAGTTCTATTCGACCCTGGTTCCACTTTTTCATATGTGTCTTCTTATTTTGCTTCTCATCTGGGTGTGCCTCGGGATCCTTTGAGTGCCCCCATTTATGTTTCCACTCCGGTGGGTGATTCTTTGGCTGTGGACCGTGTGTATCGGTCGTGTTTGGTTACCATTTGTGGTTTGGAGACCAGAGCGGATCTATTATTGCTCGGGATGGTCGATTTTGATATTATTCTGGGCATGGAATGGTTGTCGCCCCATTATGCTATTCTTGATTGTCACGTCAAGACCGTGAGGCTGGCTATGCCAGGAATTCCACGCATTAAGTGGAGTGGTACTCTAGATCACACCCCTAGCCGTGTTATTTCCTTTCTCAGAGAGCTCAGCGTATGGTTGAGAAGGGGTGTGCTGCTTATCTAGCCTATGTGCGGGATGTCGGTATTGACACTCCCTCTATTGATTCTGTTCCTGTGGTACGTGACTTTGCTGATGTATTTCCAGTTGATCTCCTGGGCATGCCGCCCGACAGAGATATTGATTTTGCTATTGATTTGTTGTCGGGCACTCAACCCATTTCTATTCCACCGTACCGTATGGCTCTTCCCGAGTTGAATGAGTTGAAGGATCAGTTACAGGAGTTGTTGGGTAAGGGTTTCATTCGACCCAGTGTTTCGCCTTGGGGTACTCATATGTTGTTTGTGAAGAAAAATGACGGTTCTATGCGTATGTGTATTGACTATCGTTAGTTGAACAAGGTTATAGTGAAGAACCGGTATCTTTGCCTCGCATTGATGATTTGTTTGACCAGCTACAGGGCGCACAGGTGTTTTCTAAGATTGACTTGCGCTCTGGTTATCATCAGCTGAAGATTCGAGAGCTAGATATCCCGAAGACTACCTTCAGGATTCGGTATGGTCACTATGAGTTCCTCGTGATGTCTTTTGGGCTGACTAATGCCCCATTAGCCTTTATGCATTTGATGCACAGTGTGTTCAGGCCATATCTGGACTCGTTCGTGATTGTTTTCATCGATAATATTCTAGTATATTCCCGGAGTCGGGAAGACCACGAGCAGCATTTGAGGATAGTGCTTCAGATTCTGAAAGAGAAGCAGTTATATGCCAAGTTCTCTAAATGTGAATTCTGGTTGAGTTTAGTGGCATTTTTGGGCCACGTGGTGTCGAGTGATGGTATTCGAGTAGATCCGAGGAAGGTGGAGGCCATGCAGAGTTGACGCAGACCCTCCTTCGCTACTGAGATTTGCAGTTTCCTTGGTTTGGCGGGCTATTACCGTCGTTTCATAGAGGGGTTCTCTTAGATTGCAGCACCTATGACCAGATTGACCCAAAAGGGTGCCCCTTTTCAGTGGACAGATGAGTGTGAGGCGAGCTTTCAGAAGCTCAAGACAGCTTTGACTTCGGCCCCTGTTTGTTCTATCCTAGCTTGAGGGAATAGGATTATGTGTTATGTGTTATGTGATCGAGTGCGGTTGTCACGCCCCAAATCGAGGGACATGACCGGCGCCTGACCAGGTTGCCCCAGTCAAGCGGACCTGGGTGCCTTTCATTCCCACGCGTTACCCCTGTGTTGATTGTTTCTCATTAACCAAATATATTACTAATCATAATTGATTTCACATTAAACAAATAAAACGATACGAGTGATTCATTAACAAGATTTCAATTTTTACAACGCCCGACATAACACAATATATATACATAAGACTGGAGTCCCACAGTTTACATGTCTACAGAGCCTCTAGGATACAAAAAGGAAATACAATACTTGCCGGTAACAAGGCTTCGGCTATACCTTACAAAACCAAAATGAAATCTAAACCGAAGTGGCATGAACCACACAAGGCCCCGAGGAAGAAAGGGGCTCACCAAAACGGGCAGTGGAAGGAGAAGGATACTACTGCCGATGAGCTGAAGTGCCTGCTACCGATCCACCTACAATCATGACACGAATGTAGCGCCCCCGGCAAAAGGGACGTCAGTACACTTGAATTGTACTGGTATGTATGGACAAACTTTGTCCCAAGTAAACTCAAGCCATTAAATTACATCAACAATTAATTAAGCCAGAGCCAACCATGTTTCCACATTTTCCTCATTTCAAATAATTCTCACACAAAGCACTTTCTACAATCAACCAATTTAACAATAACCAATCAATCACGTAAAGCACAAGTAGTCAAACAAAGGGGCAATCGGTGCCCCACAGGTTGCAAACTCTCCTGCTGTCTCCTTACACAATTTCACATTATTGATTTTTGTATCAATTTTCAATAGCGATTTCGATCGCTTTCCATCCTTATTGCCCTTGACCACCCTTATTACCTCGGCCACCCTTATCTCCCCAACCCACACCTTATTTCCCCACGTTGCGGCACGCAACACGACCCCGCCTTACAGTTGAAAACACAACAATTTCAAACAGCAGATAAGGTACTACACACAATTTTAACAAGTTCAAATAAGCAACTTACATATCGGTTCATGTTCTCAATTTCTTCTCAAGCCAATATCAAAACCAAGTTACAAGTATTCCAAAATCGAAAATGCCCACATAATCATGTTCAACAATTTACCACAATTAAGGTGTTTCAAATTCCTTCCACAATAAGCCAAATATGCCATCACAATGGTTGTTCCCAATTCTTTACCAATCTCGATTACCTTTTTATCTTTCAATTCATATTTCATACCACACCACACGTAGTTCAACATCAATCAAATGCTCAACAAGGAAATCAAAGAATTACGTAAAATTTCTCAATTTGACACATGCCAAAACAATTCGCACACATTTGGGCGATTTTACAAGAATCAAAATTAGCCATACATACCTGGTGATGATTTTCCCTCCTACTTTATGCTTACCCAAGATATCCTACTCTTGCCAACCTTGTTCTTGAAGACTCTTACTTCTACTCACTTCGTTTTTACTAGAAATCAAGTTCAATAATCATGCATGAGTGTAAAATTCTATTTCCAAAAGATATTATATGCAAACCTCTCTTTACCCAATTTAAAACTTAAAATCAAAGAAAATAGTTAGGGGTTTTACCTTGAAAAGATTGGGGAAGTTGAATCCTTGCCCTAGGATCCCTTGGAATTAAGTGGTTGGAACAATCTTTGAAGATGAAAGATTTCTCTCTCTAAAAACCCTCTCTTCTCTCTCTAATTTTGGTAAGATGATATGATAAAATGAAGAAGAAAGGTGTTATATTAAAGAAGAGATCGGGTCAAAATGTTACAAAATCTGGGCCGGGGTCAATTATGCGGTGCACTATGCGACCGCAGAATCAACATGCGGTCCGCATAGTGACCGCAGAATTGCCCCAAATTTTACACGGGTTCTGTTAAGGAATGCGGTCACTATGCGGACCGCATGTTGATTCTGCGGTCGCAAAAGTGCACCGCAGATTTGACATGCGATCGCATATCGATCGCACTTTTGACACGATTTTGGGAAACTCTCTGGAACGATTTGCGGCAAGAATGCGGTCCGCATGTCAGGTTTGCGGTCGCATTCTTGACCGCATATTTGACACTTTTTCGGAAAAATTATTTCTCTACATTTTTGAAACTTAAATCACTACCAAGGGTCCGAACCGCTGCTCGCAAGCTCACTGCGAAGAATTCTACGCATTCCTAACACATTATTCGGACCATGACACCACAACTACTAGGTTTTATGCATAAAATTTTTACGGGGCCTTACAGCAGTATTGATGCAGGACGGTAAGGTGATTGCCTACGCATCCAGACAGTTGAAGATACATCAGAAGAACTATCATGTTCATGATCTGGAGCTAGCTGCCATTGTTCACACCCTGAAGATTTGGCGTCATTACTTGTATGGGGTTCCTTGTGAGATCTACACTGATCACCGGAGCTTGCAGCACTTGTTAAAGCAGAAGGACCTGGATATTCGTCAGAGGAGATGGTTGGAGCTACTGAAGGAATATGATATTACTATTCTCTATCATCCGGGCAAGGCTAATGTGGTTGCCGATGCCTTGAGTCGTCGGGAAGAGAGTTTGGGGAGTTTGTCATATCTACCAGCTTCGGAGAGACCTATGGCGATGGATGTTCAGGCCTTAGCCAGGCAGTTTGTCAGAATGGATCTTTCGGAGCCCAGCCGGGTTTTGGCTTATGTGGTTTCTCGGTCTTCTCTATTTGACCGCATCAGGGAGCGTCAGTTCGACGACCTCATTTTCTTGTCCTTCTGGATAGAGTTCGGCATGGTGATGCTCGAGATGTTACCATTGGGGATAATGGAGTTATGAGGATGCAAGGGCATATCTATGTGCCCAATGTAGATGATCTTCGAGAGCTGATTCTAGCGGAGGCCCATAGCTCGCGGTATTCCATCCATCCGGGTGCCGCGAAGATCTATCAGAACTTGAAACAACATTACTGGTGGAGGCGGATGAAGAGAGATATCGTTGATTATGTTTCTAGATGCCTCAACTGCCAGCAGGTGAAGTATGAGCATCAGCGTCCGGGTGGATTGATGCAGCAGATTGAGATTCCAGAATGGAAATGGGAGTGCATTACCATGGACTTTGTATCTGGACTTCCACGGACTGTTAGGAAGTTTGATTCCATTTGGGTCATTGTGGATCGGCTGACCAAGTCTGCCCATTTCATACCGGTGAGCACTACTTATTCATTGGAGCGACTGGTGGAGATCTATATCATGGAGATAGTTCGGCTGCATGGTATCCCAGTGTCCATCATTTCAGATAGAGGCACTCGGTTCACTTCACGGTTTTGGAGAGCCGTACAGCAAGAGTTAGGTACTCGGGTGGAGCTGAGCACAGCGTTTCATCCCCCCGACTGATGGTCAGTCCGAGCACACTATTTAGATTTTGGAGGATATGCTCCGTGCGTGTGTGATTGAGTTTGGAGGTTCATGGGATTGCTTCTTGCCACTGGCGAAGTTTTCTTATAACAACAGCTACCAGTCCAGTATTCAGATGGCACCGTATGAGGCTCTTTATGGTAGGAGGTGCAGGTCTCCTGTGGGTTGGTTCGAGCCGGGCGAGGCCAGGTTGCTAGGTACTGATATGGTTCAGGATGCAATGGACAAGGTCAAGGTGATTCAGGACAGACTTCGTGCAGCCCAGTCTAGACAGAAGAGTTATGCGGACAAGAAGGTTCGCGATGTGGCTTTTATGGTTGGCGAGCGGGTTCTGCTTCGAGTCTTGCCCATGAAGGACATTATGAGGTTTGGGAAGAAAGGAAAGCTGAGTCCTAGATTTATTGGCCTTTTTTGAGATTTTGAGGCGTGTTGGGGAGATTGCTTATGAGTTGGCCTTACCTCCCAGCTTAGCCAGAGTCCACCCCGTATTTCATGTCTCTATGCTCTGGATATACCATGGTGACCCGTCGCATGTGTTGGATTTCACTTCTGTTTAGCTAGACAAGGATTTGTCTTATGTTGAGGAGCCAGTAGCCATTCTAGACAGGCATGTTAGGAAGCTAAGGTCAAAGAACATCGCTTCAGTAAACGTTCAGTGGCGGGGTCAGCCGGTCAAGAAGACGACTTGGGAGACCGAGCAGGGCATGCGCAGCCAGTACCCTCATCTTTTTACCACTCCAGGTATGTTTTTCTATGCTCGTTCGAGGACGAACGAATCTTTTAAGTGTGGGAAGATGTAACGACCCGGCCGGTCATTTTAGAAAATTACGCCCCAATCCCCAATTTAACTGTTCCCCTAAGTTCATTTCTGCTATTGTGATTTGCCGGGAAGGTCGGTTCTAAAATTCGGAGTGGTTTGGGACACTTAGTCCCTAAACAGAAGTCTTATAGTTGAAAAATGGTCCGCAGCTGGAACAGTGTTAAGACGACCTCGGAGCGGAAACCTGATGGTTCCATTAGCTCCGTTAGGTGATTTCGGGGTTGGGAGCGTGTTCGGAATGTATTTTGGAGGTCCGTAGCTCAATTAGGCTTGAAATGCCGAAGTTTGAAATTTTAGCGAATTCGAACGATAGGTGATATTTTGATCCGGGGGTCGGAATGGAATTCCGACAATTTTGTATCTTCGTTATGTGATTTTGGATATGTCTGCAAATTTTCATGTCATTCGGACATCGTTTGGTTGGGTTTTTGATTAAATGTTAGTTTCGGAAGTTTTGAAGAAACTTAGGCTTGAATCCGTGTGTAATTGGTGATTTCAATGTTTAGGATGGTGTTTTTATGATTGGAACAAGTTCGTATCATGTTTTGGAGTATGTTGGTGGCTTTCGTTGGGGTCCCGGGGGCCTCGGGGTGAATCCGGACCATCATCCGGCAATTTGAAACAATGAAAATCTGCAGAAAAAATTGCAGATCACTAGGCAGAAATTAAGCCATCGCGTTCGCGAGGTCAAGGCCCGCGTTCGCGTAGGCCGGGTTCTGTGGTGCATCGCGTTTGCGAGGATTGGTTCTGTCACGACCCGGATTTTCCCCTAACATCGGGATCGTGATGGCGCCTACTCATGGTAGCTAGGCAAGCCACTGTATTCATACAACCTGTTTTTAACACAATTTCATAATTTATTTATCAACAAACCACAACTTTAATTAAATGAATGCGGAATACTTTATCGAAATAGAAATAACTAATTACAAGATGAAAATCATACTGAAATCCTCTACCCAAGACGTAGAGTCACCAACTCACGAACTACTATGGAATACTACATATAAAAGTTTGAAAGAAATATAACATAATTCTGTTTGTCTCGGAACAAAGAGACTACAGCTAGTAAGAAAAGTAAAGAGAGAGACGTCGGGCTTGCGGACGTCTGCAAGCTACCTCGGTCTCCAATGTGATCAAACTTCCACGCAATCGATTTACTGCTGCTGCTCCTGATCGTAACCTGGACCTGTGCAAAAACGCACAGAAGTGTAGTATCAGTACAGCCGACCCTATGTGCTGGTAAGTGCCTGGCCTATCCCGGCGAAGTAGTGACAAGCCTAGGACCAGACACCCACATAAACCTGTGCAATTCAATATATATGTATACCACAAAATAACAAGAAATAACCAAATAATAACACAATAAGGAATATCTCAAAGAACTCAACAATTAATAACAGTTAATAAGTTCACAAGGAAAACAAAGTATAATAGAAACACAAGTAATATCAAGTCAAGGAATAGCAAGCAGTTGCACGGCATCACCCTTCGTGCTTTTACTCTCATCCTCACCAAATAAGCAAATAAAGTACACGGCATCACCCTTCGTGCTTTTACTCTCATCCTCACATCCATAGTACGGCATGATTTTTCGTACATGGTTCAATAACAGGGCACGGAATGATCCTTCGTGCATAATCAATAAAACATGGCACGACATTAACCTTCGTGCATAAATAATAAAACATGGCACGGCATTAACCTTCGTGCATAAATAATAAATCAAGGCACGGCATCACCCTTCGTGCATTATCACTTTTCCTCACCCAAATAACAATCACAGTTAAGGGCAAAGAAAGAAACAGTAATTCATAAACTGTCCCAACAAGGGCAATCAATAATTATCTTCACAATAAGTCCCGACAAGGGAGAACAATAACAATTCTACAACCTGGCAAAGGTTCAACAATTCATCTGTAAATATGTCTCACAATAAGCATTATCAACGACTCACGGTCATACTAGACGCCAGTGTATGGATGCTCGTCACCACAACCCATACACCGCACTCGATCACATAACACATAGCACATAATCCTATTCCCTCAAGCTAGGATAGAACAAACACTTACCTCGAATGTTTATGAACAATTCAATCCGTGGAAATGTCTTTTTCTTTCAAATTTGGCTCCAATCCAATCGTATCTATACACAATTGATTTAATATCATCAATACTACTCAACAAACTAATTCCTAAGACCAATTACAACTTTTACAACATTATGCCCGGAATAGTGAATTTCAACCCCGGGCCCACATGGTCGGAACTCGGGGTTCGGACCAAAATCCGGTTACCCATCCCCTCACGAGTTCATGTATATGATTTGCTTCAAAATCGGACCTCAATTCGAGGTCCAATTTCCCAATTTATGAAAAACCCTATATTCTAACAAAAACAAGAAATTCTACCATGAAAACCTTTGATTTCTATTGAAAAACATGTTTAATGATGTTAAGAATTGAAAGAATTAAGTAAAAAGTGACTTACAATTGTTTTGAAGAAGAAGGAATCCATGAAGAATCGCAAATGGGTGTTTTTGGTTTGTAAAAAGTGAAGAAATGAACTGAAAATCGTGTTTTACAGGTCTCGTGTTCGCATTTGCGAACATGGGTTCGCAATTGCGAACCCCGACCAATTTCTGGAGTTTGAAAAATAAGCTAAGGCTCGGAAGTTCGTATTTGCGAACTTTTGTTCGCATTTGCGAACTTTTGTTCGCATTTGCGAACACTGGCAGGAAAGGGGAATGTTTGCATTTGCGAACAATGGTTCGCATTTGCGAACACAGGCAATATAGGGAATGTTCGCATTTGCGAAATATTATTCGCATTTGCGAACAAGGCTGGATATGGGAATGTTCGCATTTGCGAACTATGGTTCGCATTTGCGAACACAGGCAGGCCCTGGGGATGTTCGCATTTGCGAACAAAGCTGGCATTTGCGAACAACTGGGCATGAGGGGTTTCGCATTTGCGATCAGGGTTCGCATTTGCGAGCCCTGCCTTGATCATCCCCCTTCGCAATTGCGAGAAACGCTTCGCAATTGCGAAGCCAACAACTGGGTGAAAAACCAGCAGTGCAACATTTCAGAATTTAATCCAACGGCCTATCAAATCTTTACCCGAGCCCCCCGGCTCCAAACCAAACCAAACATGTACATAACATCAAAAACACATTATGAACTTGTTCGTGCGATCACATCGCCAATAACACATCGTTTTCATTAAATCAAGCCTCAAGTTCATGATTTTCATACTTTTGGTTTTCAAAACCTTCAAACTTGGAACTCAAGGTCCAAAACATATCAAACGACATCCGAATGTCACCAAACTTTACAGAAATCACATATATAATATTTAAGACTTGTACCGGGCGTCGGAACCAAAATATGAGCCCGATACCAAGGTCAATTAATTCATTTTCCTTTAACAATTATATCAAAAACAATTTTACAGAAAAAGTCATAACTTGGGCTTTAGGCCTCGGAATTCGACTCCGGACGCATGTCCAAGTCCCATATTTTCCTACGGACCTTTCGGGACCATCCAATCTCGGGTCCGGATCCGTTTACCAAAAATGTTGACCGAAGTCAACCATATCAATATTAATATCATTTTTATCCAAATTTCTCATAGAATTCATATTTTCTATCACAAAATCTTTTCGGCTACATGCTCGGATCGTGCACGTAAATTGAGGCAACATGGAATGAGGTTTTCAAGGCCTCAGAAGCTCGAAATGATTAATAAAATAAGTGATGACCCTTTGGATCGTCACAATCTCTACCTCTAAAACAATCGTTCGTCCTCGAACGGACAAAAGAAAGAAGTACCTGAGTCAGGAAACAAGTGTGGGTAGCGGCTCCGCATATCAGACTCGGACTCCCGGGTCGATGCCTCAGGAGGCTGACCTCTCCACTGAACACGCACAGAAGGATAACTCTTCGACCTCAACTGTCGAACCTGCCGGTCTAGAATGGCCACCGGTTCCTCCTCGTAAGATAGATCATTGTCCAATTGGACAGTACTGAAATCTAACACATGTGTGGGACTGCCGTGGTATCTCCAAAGCATAGATACGTGAAACACTAGATGCACGGCTGATAAGCTAGGCGGCAAAGCTAATCTGTAAGCCACCCCTCCCACTCTGTCTAGAATTTCAAATGGACCAATATACCTAGGGCTGAGCTTGCCCTTCTTCCCGAACCTCATCACGCCGTTCATAGGCGACACTCGGTGCAATACTCGTTCACCAACCATGAAATCTACATCTCGAACCTTACGATCCGCATAAGTCTTCTCTCTGGATTGAGCTGAAGGCAATCTCTCCTGGATAGTCTTGATCTTATCCAAGGCCTCCTGAACTAAGTCTGTAACCAACAACCGAGCCTCTCCCGGCTCAAACCATCCGACTGGATATCGACATCGCCTACCATACAACGCCTCATACGGAGCCATCTGGATGCTAGACTGGTAACTGTTATTGTAGGCGAACTCTGCTAATGGCAGAAACTAGTCCCACGAGCCTCCGAAATCAATAACACAGGCTCGAAGCATGTCCTCTAGAATCCGAATAGTCCTTTCGGACTGGCCATCCGTCTGAGGATGAAATGCTGTACTCAACTGAACCTGGGTGCCTAACTCCTGCTGGACCGCTCTCCAGAACCGCGAGGTAAACTGCGTACCCCGATCAGAGATAATAGATACTGGCACCCTATGAAGACGAACAATCTCCCTAATGTAAATCTCCACTAACCTCTCCGACGAGTAGGAGACAGATATCGGAATAAAGTGTGCTGACTTGGTCAGCCTATCAACAATGACCCAAATAGCATCAAATTTCCTCCGAGTCAAAGGAAGTCCAGTAACGAAGTCCATAGTGATCCGCTCCCATTTCCACTCGGGAATTTCAATCCTCCGGAATACACCACCAGGTCTCTGGTGCTCATATTTCACCTGCTGACAATTTAGACACCGAGCGACATACGCAACGATATCTTTCTTCATTCTGCGCCACCAATAGTGTTGCCGTAAGTCCTGGTACATCTTCGCGGCGCCCGGGTGAATAGAATACCGCGAACTGTGGGCCTCCGCTAAGATTAACTCTCGAATCCCTTCAACATTGGGCACACAAACTCGACCCTGCAATTTCAATACCCCATCATCATCTAGATTCACCTGTGTGGCACCTCCCCGCTGCATTGTATCTCTCAACTCACGCAAATGAGGATCATCAAATTGCCTCTCACGGATACGCTCTAATAAAGAAGAACGAGCGACCGTGCGGGTTAACACCCTGCTAGGCTCAGAAATGTCTAATCTCACGAACCGGTTGGCTAAGGCCTGGACATCTAGAGCTAATGGTCTCTGACTGACCGGAATGTATGCAAGACTACCCATGCCGGCATACTTTCTACTCAATGCATCGGCCACCACATTGGCCTTACCCCTGGGTGATATAAGATAGTAACATCATAGTCTTTTAGCAACTCTAACCATCTCCGTTGTCGTAGATTCAACTCCTTTTGCTTGAACAAGTATTGTAGGCTTTTGTGATCGGTGTACACCTCACATGTCACACCATATAGATAATGCCTCCGGATCTTTAAGGCATGAACCACTGCTGCTAACTCAAGATCATGAACCGGATAATTCTTCTCATGTATCTTTAACCTGCCTCGAAGCATAAGCGATAACCTTACCATCCCGCATCAATACCGCTCCAAGCCCTGTACGAGATGCGTCACAATAAATCGTATAAGGCCCCGCACCTGTAGGTAGTATCAACACCGGTGCGGTGGTCAAGGCTGTCTCGAGCTTCCGAAAGCTCGCCTCGCACTCCTCGAACCATAAGAAAGGGATACCCTTCCGGGTCAACCCGGTCATCGGGGCGCAATAGAAGAAAACCCTCTACAAATCGATGGTAGTAACCTGCTAATCCCAAGAAACTCCGGATCTCGATCACTGAAGCTGGTCGAGGCCAATTCTGGACTGCCTCAATCTTCTTTGGGTCCACCTGAATACCTTCCACCGATACAATGTGACCCACAAATGCTACCGAACTCAACCAGAACTCACATTTCAAAAATTTTGCATATAGCTGATTATCCTTCAGAGTCTGAAGAACCACTCTGAGGTGCTGCTCGTGCTCTTCCTGGCTTCGGGAGTATACCAGGATGTCATCTATAAAGACTATCACGAACAGATCTAAGTAAGGCCTGAATACCCGATTCATCAACTCCATGAATGTTGTTGGGGCATTGGTCAACCCGAAGGACATGACCAAGAACTCATAATGCCCATATCTAGAGCGAAAGGCTGTCTTAGGAATGTCAGCCGCCCTGATCTTCAGCTGATGGTAGCCTGACCTCAAGTCTATCTTTGAAAATACCTTGGCACCCCTGAAGCTGGTCAAATAAATCATCAATTCGCGGAAGTGGATATTTATTTTTGATAGTCACCTTGTTTAATTGCCGGTAATCAATACACATCCGCATCGAGCCATCTTTCTTCTTTACAAATAATACAGGTGCTCCCCAGGGGGAAACACTGGGCCTGATAAAGCCTTTCTCAAGAAGGTCCTGCAACTGATCTTTCAACTCTTTTAACTCCGGCGGGGCCATACGATAGGGTGGAATAGAGATGGGCTGAGTGCCCGGTGCCAGATCAATACAGAAATCAATATCCCTGTCGGGTGGCATGCCCGGCAGGTCTGAAGGAAAAACCTTCGGAAACTCCCGTGCAATAGGGACCGACTCAATGGAAGGAACTTCTGCGCTGGAATCACGAACATAAGCCAGATAAGCTAGACACCCCTTCTCGACCATGCGTCGAGCCTTAACATAGGAAATAGCAGTGCGAACGGAGTGGCTTGAGGTACCTTTCCACTCTAGTCGGGGTGATTCTGGCAAGGCTAAGGTCACAGTCTTAGCATGACAATCTAGAATAGCATGGTATGGGGATAACCAGTCCATCCCCAATATGACATCAAAATCCACCATATCCAAAAGCAACAGATCAACACGGGTCTCAAGACCCCCAAATATAACTACGCACGAATGATGCACTCGGTTGACTACAATGGAGTCACCCACTGGTGTAGCCACGTAAACTGGAATATCCAGAGCATAGCTGGGCACGGCCAAATACGGTGCAAAGTAGGAAGATACATAGGAATATGTAGATCCGGGGTCAAATAATACCGAAGCACCTCCGCCACACACAAGAATAGTACTTGTAATCACGGCATCCGATGCCTCTGCCTCTGGTCTGGCCGGTAAAGCATAGAATCGGGGATCCGCACCTCCCCTTTGAGATGCGTCTCTAGGATGGCCATCAGCTGGCTGACCTCTACCTCTGGCTGGACGGTCTCCACCTCTACGGTCTCGACCTCCACCTCTATAATCTCTACCCCCGCCTCTGGCGGGTTGGGCAGGCTGAGGGTTAGCTAGGGCTTGAATCATAGGACGAGGGCCCCGCTGCTGAGAGTTGCCCGTTGCTCGAGGGCAGTACCTGACAAAATGACCTAGGTTACCACAACCGTAGCAACTCTTAGACTGATAGGGCTGCTGGCCCTGACGACCTGAATGGCCTCCACGTACGCTCTGAAGAGGCTGAGCATTAATAGGGGGCTGATCTGAATACTGCCCACGAAACCCAAGATCACCTGGTCCTGTGAAGCCTGAAGGGCAGAATGGAAAGGCCTGGAAGACCGGCCTCTGTCAAAGGATTCTCTGCCACCAGAAGAAGAACCACTAAACCTGCCTGAATGACGAGGCCTCTTGTCTGAAGAATAACCACCTCCCCGAGCAAGAGCCATCTCAACTCTGCGTGCTGCATTAGCTGCCTCCTGAAATGATATGTCACTCCCCACGCCCATAGCCATCTGGAGTCTAATTGGCTGATTAAGCCCATCTATAAACATGCGGACCCTCTCCCGCTCCGTGGGAAGTATCACCACTGCATGACGAGCCAAATCGACAAATCTCGTCTCATACTGTGTAACCGTCATAGTGCCCTGATGGAGGCACTCAAACTGCCTCCGAAGATCATCCCGCTGAGTAGCAGGGAGAAATTTCTCCATAAATAGTTCCGCAAACTGATCCCATGATAAAGCTAGGGACCCTGCTGGTCGAGTCAAGCAATAATCTCTCCACCAAGTCTTGGCGGATCCTGCAAGCCTGAATGTACAGAAGTCAACTCCATTTGTCTCCACGATCCCCATAGTCTTGAGAATCTCATGGCAACTGAATAAGAAGTCCTGAGGATCCTCTGATGTGGCACCGCTGAATGTAGTGGTAAACAGCTTGGAGAACCGATCAAGTCTCCATAAAGAATCAGAAGTCACGGCCGCTCCATCTCCGGCATGAGCCGTGGTACCTCGACTAAGTGGCAACAGCTGGGTCGAACCACCGGTGCTCGAGGCCGAGGAGCTACGGCTCGGAGTACGAGCAATAGGAGTACGGGCCCTTCTCCGCCCGAGAAGCGGCTGGTGCAACCGATAATAAGCCCGCTCCGGCAATGTTGTCCATAAATCCCGCTATTCGACCAAAGCATCCCGAAGATCCGGGGTAAATAAAGCCTCTCCGGGACCTGA
Source organism: Nicotiana noctiflora (assembly GCA_032618575.1). Classification (NCBI taxonomy): domain Eukaryota; kingdom Viridiplantae; phylum Streptophyta; class Magnoliopsida; order Solanales; family Solanaceae; genus Nicotiana; species Nicotiana noctiflora. Next base: position 120,051 of record JASVEL010004995.1, read on the forward strand.
GCTGGGCCCACTGGAGCTGCTGGGACTGGAACCTCCTCGTCAATCTCAATATGAGGCTCCACCCCTGGAGTAGCTGCCGGGGGCTGAGCTCTACCCCTGCCACGGCATCTGATACGGCCTCGGCCCCTGCCCTTCACGGGAGCTGCCTGGGGCTCGGGCTGCTGGTCAGCGAACAAAGAAGCGCGTGTCCTCACCATCTGCGAAAGGACAGAATAGAAGTTCAATCAGTATTTGAGGAACAAGTCGCACGACAAGAAAGAACAAATGAGAGACTCTTTCCTAACTCAATAGACTTTGGAGGACAAGTACGGACGTCTCCGTACCTACCTCTCAAACTCTACTAAGCTTGTTCGTGAGTGGTGAGACCTATGTAACCTAGAGCTCTGATACCAACTTGTCACGACCCGGATTTTCCCCTAACATCGGGATCGTGATGGCGCCTATTCGTGGTAGCTAGGCAAGCCATTGTATTCATACTAACCTGTTTTTAACACAATTTCATAATTTATTTATCAACAAACACAACTTTAATTGAATGAATGCGGAATACTTTATCGAAATAGTAATAACTAATTACAAGATGAAAATCATACTGAAATCCTCTACCCAAGACGTGGAGTCACCAACTCACAAACTACTATGGAATACTACACATAAAAGTTTGGAGGAAATATAACATAATTCTGTTTGTCTCGGAACAAAGAGACTACAGCTAGTAACATAAGTAAAGAGAGAGACGCCGGGCTTGCGGACGTCTGCAAGCTACCTCGGTCTCCAATGTGAGCAAACTTCCACGCAATCGATTTACTGCTGCTGCTCCTGATCGTAACCTGGACCTGTGCAAAAACGCACAGAAGTGAAGTATCAGCACAGCTGACCCCATGTGCTGGTAAGTGCCTGGCCTATCCCGGCGAAGTAGTGACAAGCCTAGGACCAGACACCCACATAAACCTGTGCAATTCAATATATATGTATACCACAAAATAACAAGAAATAACCAAATAATAACACAATAAGGAATATCTCAAAGAACTCAACAATTAATAACAGTTAATAAGTTCACAAGGAAAACAAAGTATAATAGAAACACAAGTAATATCAAGTCAAGGAATAGCAAGCAGTTGCACGGCATCACCCTTCGTGCTTTTACTCTCATCCTCACCAAATAAGCAAATAAAGTACACGGCATCACCCTTCGTGCTTTTACTCTCATCCTCACATCCATAGTACGGCATGATCCTTCGTACATGGTTCAATAACGAGGGCACGGCATGATCCTTCATGCATAATCAATAAAACATGGCACGGCATTAACCTTCGTGCATAAATAATAAAACATGGCACGGCATTAACCTTCGTGCATAAATAATAAATCAAGGCACGGCATCACCCTTCGTGCATTATCACTCTTCCTCACCCAAATAACAATCACGGTTAAGGGCAAAGAATAAAACAGTAATTCATAAACCGCCCCAACAAGGGCAATCAATAATCATCTTCACAACAAGTCCCGACAAGGGAGAACAATAACAATTCTACAACCCGGCAAAGGTTCAACAATTCATCTGTAAATATGTCTCACAATAAGCATTATCAACGACTCAGGGTCATACTAGACGCCAGTGTACGGATGCTCGTCACCACAACCCATACACCGCACTCGATCACATAACACATAGCACATAATCCTATTCCCTCAAGCTAGGATAGAACAAACACTTACCTCGAATGTTTATGAACAATTCAATCCGTGGAAATGTCTTTTTCTTTCAAATTTGGCTCCAATCCAATCGTATCTATACACAATTGGTTTAATATCATCAATACTACTCAACAAACTAATTCCTAAGACCAATTACAACTTTTACAACATTCTGCTCGGAATAGTGAATTTCGACCCCGGGCACACATGGTCGGAACTCGGGGTTCGGACCAAAATCCGATTACCCATCCCCTCACGAGTTCATGTATATGATTTACTTCAAAATCGGACCTCAATTCGAGGTCCAATTTCTCAATTTATGAAAAACCCTATATTCTAACAAAAACAAGAAATTCTACCATGAAAACCTTTGATTTCTATTGAAAAACATGTTTAATGATGTTAGGAATTGAAAGAATTAAGTAAAAACAACAACAACAACAACAACTACCCAGTATGTTCCCACAAAGTGGGGTCTGGGGAGGGTAATACGTACACAGGCCTTACCCCTACCCGAAAGAGTAGAGAGGCTATTTCCGGCCGACAAAGAATTAAGTAAAAAGTGACTTACAATTGTTTTGAAGAAGAAGGAATCCGTGAAGAATCGCAAATGGGTGTTTTTGGTTTGTAAAAAGTGAAGAAATGAACCGAAAATCGTGTTTTACAGGTCTCTGTGTTCGCATTTGCGAACATGGGTTCGCAATTGCGAACCCCGACCAATTTCTGGAGTTTGAAAAATAAGCTAAGGCTGGGAAGTTCGCATTTGCGAACTATTATTCGCATTTGCGAACAAGGCTGGATATGGGAATGTTCGCATTTGCGAACGATGGTTCGCATTTGCGAACATAGGTAGGCCCTGGGGATGTTCGCATTTGCGAACAAGGCTGGGCATGAGGGGCTTTGTATTTGCGATCAGGGTTCGCATTTGCGAGTCCTGCCTTGATCTGCCCCCTTCGCAATTGCGAGAAATGCTTCGCAATTGCGAAGCCAACAGCTGGGTGAAAAACCAGCAGTGCAAAAATTCAGAATTTAATCCAACGGCCTATCAAATCTTTACCCGAGCCCCCGGGCTCCAAACCAAACATGTACACAACATCAAAAACACATTATGAACTTGTTCGTGCGATCACATCGCCAATAACACATCGTTTTCATCAAATCCAGCCTCAAGTTCATGATTTTCATACTTTTGGTTTTCAAAACCTTCAAACATGGAACTCAAGGTCCAAAACATATCAAACGACATCCGAATGTCACCAAACTTTACGAAATCACATATATAATATTTAAGACTTGTACCGGGCGTCGGAACCAAAATACGAGCCCGATACCAAGGTCAATTAATTCATTTTCCTTTAACAATTATATCAAAAACAATTTCACAGAAAAATTCATAACTTGGGCTTTAAGCCTCAGAATTCGACTCCGGATGCATGTCCAAGTCCCATATTTTCCTACGGATCTTTCGGGACCATCCAATCTCGGGTCCGGATCCGTTTACCAAAAATGTTGACCGAAGTCAACCATATCAATATTAATATCATTTTTATCCAAATTTCTCATAGAATTCATATTTTCTATCACAACATCTTTCCGGCTACATGCTCGGATCGTGCACGTAAATCGAGGCAACATGGAATGAGGTTTTCAAGGCCTCAGAAGCTCGAAATGATTAATAAAATAAGTGATGACCCTTTGGGTCGTCACAGGTTCGCATTCGCGTAAGGTGAAGACTGTGAAGCATCGTGTTCGCGTGGGTACAGGCCGCGTTCGCGTAAGAGGAAACTATTGGACATCGCGTTCGCGTGCTGAGGGGACGCGTTCGCGTAGAAGGAACCTCGGACGGCTGCAGAGTTATACATCGCGAACGCGTGAGGCATGTCGCGTTCGCGAAGGGTATTTTGGTCAGAGCATCGCAAACGCGTGACAGGCAACGTGAACGCGATGAAGGAATTGGTCTGGCAGTGAGTTTAAGTTCACAACATAACAGTCGCGACCCCTATACACAAAAATGCCATTTTTGAGCTCCAAGAGAGGAAATTGAAGGAGAAACGCTGGGATATCATTGGGATATTCCTACTCTTAGCTGATAAAAGCGTTACTTTTACGCAGTATTAGTTAGAAAAGCATGATTAGCTAGAATTCCACATGTCTAATTGCCTAGTTGACTTACTTGAACTTCTTGATAAATTGTTGGCACTAGTTTCGGTGAAGTTGTAGTTGAACATATTATATTCTCTCTGTGTGTTTTCTTTATTTGATGTGTTGGTGGACTGCGGGTTCAATTTTCTTAGATCCCAAGGCTGTGGGTTCGATTCCCAGAGACCCGGAGTGATATTGTATACAGACTGCGGGTTCGATTCTCGGAGATCCTGAGTTATTATGATACGGACTGCGGGTTCGATTCCCGGTGATCCTGAGTTATTGTGATACGGACTGCGGGTTCGATTCCCGGAGATCCTGAGTTATTGTGATATGGACTTCGGGTTCGATTCCCAGAGATTTTGAGTTATTGAGATATGGACTGCGGGTTCGATTCCCAGAGATCCTGAGCTATTGATATATTATTGAGATGTGGACTGCGGGTTCGATTCACGGAGATCCTGAGATTTATTGAGACATGGGCTGCGGGTTCGATTCTCGGAGACCCGGGGGTACTGTCAATGGGACTGTGGGTTCAATTCCCACAGGTCCTCGACTTGTTAATTGAGTTTGTCACTTGTTGTTAGCTTAATTGTAGGCGGTTGCAGTAATCATTTTATTGTTGTTATTTCGGAATTATTATCATTTAAACTGCTTATTATTGTTATTATCATTTTGTAATTGTTTTCCTCAGTAGGGCCCTGACCTTCCTCGTCACTACTCCATCGAGGTTAGGCTTGGCACTTACTGAGTACCGATGTGGTGTACTCATGCTACTCTTCTGCACACTTTTGTTGTGCAGATCCAGGTACATCAGGACAGGCTCATACTAGGTGATTCAGCAGCACTTTGGGAGACCTCGAGGTATGATCTGCTTCGTCCGCGGATCCGGAGGCCCTCCTTCTATTCTAATAGTATTAGTAGATGTTTTCCTTCATTTTGTTGTTAGATACTCTTTACACATAGAGAAATAATTGCATACTCTCTTTTAGTCTGTGTTGCCCGTGGGATTCGGGATCTTGGTGGTGTTTTATACAGTGTGTTTGATGGGTGTATGTGCCAAGCGGCATGGATTATATTTCCTTTTTATATTATTTTTCCGCTATTTGTTATTTAATATTCATAAACTTGTATATTCCGCAACGTGTTAGGCTTACCTAGTCGTGGGGACTGGGTGCCGTCATGACATGTTCACGATTGGTGAACTAGGATCGTGACAATGGCCCAATGGACCTCAACAGCAACAACAAATATGATATCCTAATGGGCTGTGATATCATGGACCTGGATAATACTAAAGGAACAAGACCAAACGAAGAAAACTCCCATAATTCAACTCTTATAAAAAAACAAGCCCAATAATACTAATATTCTTTTACCGCTAAAAGCCAATCCAAATCAGAAAAATACAAACAAATTAGTACCTTTGGCACCAAGTTCTAACGCCCCCTCTATTCCTAACCCTTTACCTCTCCATGATAATCCCTACCAAGATTTGCTCAACACGGTAAACCAGCTACCTGAAGCTCATGATAACCTACAAAAACCAATCCTTAATACCTACACCCAAGCAACACAAGCCAAATCAGCTCCATTGCATGGCCACGAGTTACCGGCTGAAGCCCGCGTCCATAGCAGCAACAGTAGTTTGCATGCTACAGTACCCTACACCTCTAGCCAACTTCAAACCCAACAAAAACCAAATTATTACTTTCCATGTGATTCTCTTAAGGGCCTTCAGCCACAAACGGTTGAAATACATGAAAAACAAACTACTCCACCCATATTATCAAACAATAGCCAGCCAGATCTAACTAATATCCACACGACTGAAGTACCAAAACAAAAATTGGAACCTACTGAAAATGCAGAGGCCAACTTTCACGATGAACAATCCATCAATGGTGAGGAACTGGAACAACAATCAATTCTTTTATCTTCCCCGCATGCGCATGCAAGGACCTCGACTTGCACATATAGAGACACCACTGTCGTACACATCACAGGAAACATCAATGGATTTACCACTGGAGTCTTGGCTGGAGATGGGATTACAAGGCTACACACTTGTGTTCACGATGGAGCTAAACAACCAGGAGATTGTTCTTCTTGTTCAAAATCCGACACACCTAGCAGAAATAGTGACGGAGGGCATAAGAATAGGGATGGAGGGGTATGCACAAAACCAATGGTACAACACACAAACTCCACTGCTACTAGATCACCATGCCTCAAGATCGAACCCACCACACTGGAATTACCCCATGTACTCACAGATGCCACTACCAATAACGACAAACCTACTCCCTTTCTACCCATCACACCACATGGGACAGATCTATGCACCATGGTTCCAGCACCTCCATTCTTTCAATCCACTATACCCATATGGCAGTCCACTGAGTCCACTAGATACACAGTACCCCCCCCCCCAAGCAGTCCACAGACCCCCCACCACCTCCACCTCCATCTCACAATGAACTAGATATGGAAACAAGAGAGGAACTAGCAGAAATAATAGCAGAAATCAGAGAGACAGGGACGGAGTTCTTATGGTTAAAAGGGATTCAACTTTGCAATCTCAAGGAGAAATTTGCCAAAAAACTCATTCTAAAATGCCCCCAGAGATGATATCATGCAGCATCAACTTCAGGGTCACAACAAATCGAGAGGAAGGGAAGTATTCCATGGTGATGATTCCAAACCTTCGTCAGAATCAACCAATGATGGAATTTCAGGACCAAATGACATCAACATTTGTCAACCCACTGGTGGCCACGCTGGCAGTCACACAACCACAGCCTAATATTATGAATATCATCGTTTGGAACTGTAGAGGATCACACAACCCAGAATTTAGGAGATAATTTCGATCACTACTGGACAACTACAGTCCAGCTATGCTAATACTACTTGAAACTCACATGCAGGAACATGAGGGACTTAGGCAGGAATTTGGGTTTTCAAATATGTCGCAAGTACCTGCGAATGGACTTGAAGGGGTAATATCGCTGTGGAGGAATTAAGGGTAGCAGAACAAGAAATATATTATTTCGTACAGGTAGGTCACACTAACCCTAAATGGATATTATCTGCTATATATGCAAAACATTTATGTCAAGCTCGAAATGAACTATGGGAAAACCTTAAACATTTGCATGATAGTTTTAACCACCCTTGGTTAATTGGAGGAGATTTTAATGATATATTATATGCAAATGAAAAAATTGGAGGGTTACCTGTTAATATTAATAGGGCAGACAGATTTTCTACTTGTATTAATTATTGTCACTTGATAGACTTAGGGTTTAAGGGAAGTAGATTTACATGGACTAATAAAAGAAAAAAGGGACATACCATACTCGAATGATTGGACAGATATTTAGCTAACTATGAATAGATAAAACTATATCCTGAAGCTACAGTGCAGCATTTGCCTCGCACTTATTCTGATCATTATCCATTACTACTTAATTTAGATAATTGGATACAACCACCTAGGAACATTTTCAGGTTTGAAACTATTTGGGTGTCACATCCTCAATTTCATCAATTAGTCCAAAATAATTGGAACAATACATCTCCTTTAATAGAAACTGTAAAAAATTTCCAAACAATTCTAACGGATTGGAATCATAAAACGTTTGGCAATATATTTAGTAAGAAGAGGAAAACATTAGCTAGACTTGCAGGAATTCAGTCATCCATGCACTATCCAACTAGCTCTTTTCTACAAAATCTCGAAGTGCAATTAAACAATGATTTTAGCAATATTCTAAAGATAGAGGAAAACTTCTGGAAGCTCAAATCAAGAGTGACTTGGCTTAATGAAGGAGACGCAAATACGAAATTTTTCCATATGTCGACCTTACATAAACGTAGGAGAAATATAATAACATCTCTCAAAGACTCAGTTGGGAACTGGTTCTATGATCAACAGACTATTCAAGAACACATCCTTTCTTATTACAAAAATTATTCACAACTAAACACCCGCAATCCACAAATGTAAGTTTCACAACAAATTTCATACCTTTAAATTCTATGAATAATCAATCTCTCATAGAACCTCTTCAGGATATTGAATTGATCGTGCCATATTCGACTTTGGTCCTTACAAAGCACCGGGCCCTGATGGGCTTCACCCTTTATTTTACCAAAAGTTTTGGCCTGACGTGGGTGGAAAGGTTAGACAATTTTGTCATGAAATTTTCGAATCAAATATGATTCCTCCCTTTCTAAATCAAACTTATATTTGCATTGTTCCAAAAGTTAAGAATGCTCAATCAATTCAATAATATAGGCCCATTAGTTTATGTAATACTTCTTATAAATTAATTACTAAAATAATAGTCAATCGACTAAAACCTATTATTTTATCGATAATAGGGCCAAACAGACTAGTTTTCAACAAGGCAAACGTGTTGCGGACAAAGCTATAATAGTTCAAGAAGCAATAAATCAACTAGCAAAAATTAAAGGAACTTACACCTATATGATTCTTAAATTAGACCTTGGAAAAGCTTTCGACCGATTAGAATGGTCTTTTATTAGGAAAACTCTTCAATATTTTAATATTCCACCAAATACAATAAGTCTCATCATGTCTTGCGTTACTACAACTTCTACCTCAATACTTATCAATGGATCACAAACTGATTTCTTCTGCCCATCTGAGAGGAATTCGACAAGGTGACCCCCTATCACCATATCTATTTATAATGTGTATGGAGATGCTTTCAGGAAGTATTACAGTCTGTAGAATACTTGCAGTGGCAGCCTCTTAAATTATCCACAAAGGGTCCACAAATTTCGCATTTATTCTTTGCAGATGATATAATGTTCTTCTAAAAAATTACTAATAAAAGTTGTAATGCCATAGTTGAGGTTATCAATCACTTTAATAAGCATTCAGGACAAAAAAAAATAATTTTGATAAATCTAAATTATATTTTTCTAAGAACGCCACAACAAATGACAGGGAAAAAGCTATTGATTATTTCCAAATAAAGGAAGGAGTAAATTTTGGACGATATTTAGGATTTCCAATATTCCAAGGACGCCAAAAAAGGCCAGACTTTCAGTTTCTGTTAGACAACTTCAAGATTAAACTTGCAGGATGGAAAACTCAATTCCTTACCATGGCAGGACGAGCAACTTTAATAAAATCTACGCTAAATAACTTGCCAACCATATTATGCAAACATACACATTCCTATGTCTATTACAAAAAAATTGGACAAGTACCAAAGAGACTTCTTATGGGGAACTACTAATATCAAGAAAAAAATGCACCTTATTAAATGGACAACAATTACACAACCTATTGATCGAGGAGGATTGGGTATTCAAGTGCTAAAACAGAAAAACACTGCTCTATTAGGTAGTTTAGCATGGAGGGCATTTCACTCAAGTCAAAGCCTTTGGGCCAAAATACTTATTAATAAATATAGTTCTGGGACTATATTTATTAGGAACAGGTTAACATATAAAGTTTTGGGAAGATACGTGGTTAGGTCCTACTCTAACGGTTCACTCCTTAATCAGTGGACCTATTCAAAACTCTCAGCTAAATTGTTATATTAACTCAATCTACAATGAGACTAATTGGAATTGGACCAACCTACCCTTTCAATTTTAAAAATGAACATTGAAGCTACTTATATATCAAAATATAATTACAAGCCGGATCACATCTTCTGGGCTTTAACAAATCATGGACAATTTACGGTTAATTCACTGTATAAAGCCCTTGACAACTAAAATAATAACTTACTTCAAACGAGGGACCAATTTAAATGGATTTGGAATCTTCCGATACACCCAAAAATAAAGTATTTTATTTGGTTACTAAATCACAATAGACTGTAAACTCTTCAATACCTAAAGTATCTTGGTATCATTGAAAATGCGACTTGTCACTACTGTCACAATGCTGATAAATCTTTAAACCACCTATTTCTTGACTGTAGGACAACAAGGATATTTTGGAATACACGAGGAATGGGGAATCATATAAGAAGACTCTTGCGTTTTAATACTCCCCGGGAATGGTTAATTCCTTTATTGGACTATACTGGGAATAAATTCCCCCACAACGTCAATAACGTACATATCTTCCTTTATGTCTTTGGAATATTTGGATAATAAGAAATAAGAACTTGCATGAGGGTAGACATGATCTTATTAATAAAACTATTATAACAAATCAAGCAACGAAATATTGCTACCTAGTTGCTCCTTTTCATAAAATTAAAAATAACATACGAGTACCACTCAAATGGATACCTCCAGCTCATAACATATATAAATTAAATACGGATGCGGCGCACTTAAATCAATCTACTAGAAACGGAATTGGTGGGGTTATTAGGGACCATAGGGAAATTGGATCATTGGTTTCGCAAGTACGGTACTGTCCAAAGAACCAACTGTGTCTGAGATACTTGCTTTACTACAAGGTCTTACATATGCGGTTCAACTCAATTTAACTCCAATTCACGTGGAAATTGACGCGAAAGAGGTACTTACACTACTAAAAAATAACAACATATTACATGCTAGCCTACTAAGTGATTGCAGGTGCCTACTGGAGCAGCTACATGACCCAACAGTCAACCATGCGTACAGAGAGCAAAACAGGTTAGCAGATAAACTAGCTCATGGAGGAAGATTTTTGAAAGACAACAACAGGATGGAAATTTTTGATATGCCTCCAACTTTTGCTACTGAAATATGGAATGAAGATAAGCTTGGAGTAACTATGTCACGCTTCATTCCGCAAAGTACATATAAACCGGACGTGCAACATGTATGGTATGATAACAATAATAGTAGTACTTATATTTTGGAAGATTGTAATTGTACCTTAAGTACAAACACTATAAATAATATAGCTAGTATTAGTTACCACTTACCCCAACATGTAAAAAAGGGGCACGATACTGCTTTAATTTGTTTAAATATAAATCTATCTTTATTAAAAAAAAAAAAAAGTTATATTAGGCGAGAGGCGAGTGATCGGCCAGGATGGAATCTCAATTTTGCCTTTTAAAACACGTGTTCAGAACCATAACTCTTATCCTCTTATCATTAACACACAGCTCTAAAATTCTTGAAATGTTGCAGACACAATCCTTCATCTCATCCAATTACTTCTTCCCTCTCTCTTTGCCTCCCAACCCCATCACTTCATTTCACAAATTTTCCCGTAAACCCAATGCCACGCGCCGTTCAGTTTCAGTTGTTAAATTCCACGCGCCGCCGTCACAGTCATGGCTTGCTGAGGCCCCAGATGAAACAGTTACCGTCACAACCGACGCGCCGCCGGAGGAAGGACCCATTGAGCTTCCATCTTCAATAACGGATATATTTGCTACTTCTGATGACCCTTCTCCTCTTCAAACGGCCACCAGTCTTCTCCTCACCGGTGCTATTTCCGTTTTCCTCTTTCGTTCCCTCCGCCGCCGCGCTAAACGTGCTAAAGAACTGGTAAAGCTCTCGTCTTTACACTCTCTATGTGAATTTTGCATATTTTCACTAACTCAAAAATATAATTATGTCATCATATTTGACTAGACACGTAGTTTGAAAGAAAAAAAAAATTGAAACTTGTAGTTTAGAACATGCTATACATATTTGTATGGCTCTATAGTCCTGTTGTTGGTTAAAGTAGAGTCCACACTACCTCTGTGTTATTGCATGTCATTTATTTTATGATTTTTAGGATAATGTCACTATTTCTATGATTATGTTGATGATACTGACAGGGGCGTATCTAGCCTATCACCTACATGTTCACGTGAACCCATTAGCTTTTGTCCAAACACTATAAATGTGTTCTTAAAATTCATAATATCTACAAATATTTAAATGTGAACCCAGTTACTATTAAAAATTTACTCGAAGTCGTTGCAGGAACCCATAAACATTAAATTCTGGATCTGCCTCTAGATACTGATGTAATGTTTTTTCTTGTTTTATTTTCATCTTTCTGAGCCGAGTGTCTATGGGAAATAGTCTCTCTGCCGTGTCGGACTAAGGGTAAGGTCTGCATACATACTATCCTTCTCAGACACCACTTTGTGAGATTTTACTGAGTCGTTGTTGTTGTTCTATAGTCATGTTGTTAAAAGGTAAAATGAAAAGTTTATAGTTAAATTTGTTAGAGTACTAAATTTAAAAAAGTATATTCTTTTTGGGATGAACTAAGAAATAAACGGCGTCACATAAAATGGGAAGAGAGGGTAATATTTATGTGTTTGGTGCTGGATAAAGATATTACAAGTCCCATATTTTATTGTTAAAAATATTCAAAATGTTTGACAAATTAACAAAAATTATTGAATTCTCAAAAAGTAATAGTATCATATAAAATGGAGCAGCACAAGGTTATTAGGCAATTAATAGATTGTTCATGTAGTGACGTAGCCAGAAATCTCGTCAAGGGTGTTCAAACTTTAAAGAAGCCATTAATTTTTTTTCTCGATGAATGGGTGCACAAATATTTTTAAATCAAACTAAGCTACATTTAGCTAAACAATTAAAATACTTGTAATCAAAAACTAACATAAAAAAGATGACCGTAGAAATTTACTGATAAAAGTAAGCATAACATCAAAGGAAACAGTGTGTCGAGAGAATTTGTAGTATGTAGAGAGCTTTTGTTGAAGAAATTTTTGCAAAGCTGACTTTTAAATTTTAAATTTATTTAAGAAACAACATTTAATTTTAAAACTACTTTTAAGATTAGTTGTTTGTTTTTACACAAAATTTAAATTTAAGAGTTATTTATTAGAAAAAAATTCAGCTTAAAAAGGAGTCAGATAGACCACATACCGTGGTATCCGTTTAGTTTGGCAAACAAAATGGGGAAATATATATATATTTAAATAGAGATTTGAACTCGTGAATACCCTTGACTACTCGAGTGCCTCACTCAACTATATTAAGGGTGTTCAAAAAGTAATAATTTAACTATATAAAGTAATATTTGATCTTTCGACGAAGGGTGTTCGCGTGACCACCCTTGCCATAGTGTACCTACGCCATTGTACATGCTTTCATCTTCATGTTCTGTTTATTTTTAATTTCATTGATATGATTGTGGAAGTATGAGTAAGTATGTCACTCCTTAGCTTCAGTTCTTGTTCAGTTGATTGGATATGCATATGTATTTGACATGATAACATGTAATATGAGAAGGATGCATAATCTACTTGTAGGACTTTAATCCCAGTTATGATTTAAGGTATTAGGTGAGAATATATGTTTGTTTTGTGAAGCTTTAATGTAGTAATATGGGGCTTTCTTTTTGGTGGTATTAGAAACTTAGGTCAACAGGGGCGAAAAAAACGTTGAAGGAGGAGGCAATGGAGAGTTTGAAAGCTATGACACCAACACCAGTTGATGCCAAGGCTCCACCTTCGCCTGTTCAAGCACTGTTGGGAGGTTTAACAGCGGGTGTTATTGCACTTCTCCTTTACAAGTTCACTACCACCATTGAAGCTTCTCTCAATCGCCAGGCGCTTTCAGATAGTTTCTCGGTTTGCCTCTCATTTGCCTTTGAATTTGATGTTTCTTTGCTCCCATATTTCCATTGTTTCCCCCACTATGCATAGCAAGTTGAGTAAAGATTCAGACAACTCATTCAGAATAGGAAAAAGGGGGAGCTGGAGAAAATATATACCATACTTCTATGTTTACCATTTGATAATCATTCGTTCATTGTGTTTGTAACAGGTTCGCCAGATAACAATAACGATTAGGTAGTTTCTAATATCTTTGCTTTATACTAATGCATGCATTACTGTTGAAAGATAATGAAACCTTCTTAGTTCTTATTTACAACTGTTTGCAGAACTATTATAAACGGAATATGCTACCTCGCGACATTTGTCTTTGGCATCAACTCTGTCGGTTTGTTCCTTTATTCGGGTCAGCTTGCCTTGAACTCTATCATGGGAGATTCTGCTCGTGAAGAAACTAATAATAAAGGTGAATCACAGTTGAGGTCGAAGGATCCAACATCAGCACGTCCTGTAGATAGCACTGAAGTGACCAGAGATGACGGCAATAAAACATCTGAGGATACAAAATAGTGCAAGAATATGATTTAGAAATGAAGACCAGGTTAAGCACACCACTTTTCCATTATTTGCAATTTGTACTTTATGATTCCATTAATTTTTGCAATTTCCTGTCAGGAAAAAAAATAATAATAGGATGAGACAAAAAAACCTCAAAGGGTTGGCCTGGTGGCAATTGGCTTGAGCCTTGGGGTTTACTCCCTTTCAAGGTCTCAAGTTCGAAACCCACTAGGTGCAAACAATTTCTGAGGGACATCGAACTGGGTAAAACCTGAATTAACCGTGGTGCACTTTCGGGAAACTCCTTGTCGAGGGCCTGTGCACCCCGGGGATTAGTCGGGGATCTTAGAGACGGACACCCAGTGCAAATTTTTGTAAGTGAGTAGATTTGACTATTAGTTTGTGGACATATTACAAAGGTAGAATTACTTGATGCTTTTTCTTGCTGCATGGCAGGAGAAAATAGGAAAACAACATTCTTTTCTTTTATCATCATAACTAATCGCTTTCGTATATATACCTCCAACGGGGACCAACCATTTTGTGGGAGTTGTGAGCTCTGGGTCACAGTAGAGTTGCTAGATAGAGTAAGAAAATTTACCTGATGTTTTGAAGTTAAGGCAAATAGGCACGTGATTTGAGGCTGAAACGGAAAAATTACTGGCCTTGTTGAGGGATTTCTTTTTCAATTTATATGCTTTCCGTCATAGTTTATGTTTGCTCTGCTATCCAAGGGCATATTCTGTAACACTAAATGATACTATGGGCCCCTAAGGTTTAAACATGCTGTCACCACAGAAACAATAGCCATTGCCAAGATATTCCTACTTGCAGTGGAATACATGCTCCTGTGTGTGCAGGGGCGACAGATTCAAAATATAGGCGACCTTTTTCTTGAAGTACGACATAAATAAGTTGGATTATATGCAATTGTGGTGTCAAAAGTTTCTGATCTCCTATCCAGAGCACATATATAAGACAGAAATGTCATTCTGATTGACAAAAATTCCTTCTTGCTGCCAGACAGAACAGAAGCAGATACTAGCCAGTTTATGCACAAGATTCCTGTAGGTGCATGAGGCTGTTCGAATCAGGCTATATAAAGGCCAGCAGTGCAAATCCGGAGGTGTTGGATTGGTTAAGGCCAGAAGACCATATATGTTCGTTATCCGTCTTCTTTTTGGCGAAGTCAAATGATTTAACGACAACATCTGTCCTCGACCAGTTCATGAAGTATAGTGCGATATGTAAATGTCAAACAGCAGTTGTAGGAGCCACTTGAAAATATATTTGTTTCCAAGAAATAGAACCATTAAACAGTAGATAGTGAAGTTCTTGATGATCTTGTATGTTGTACACTTTGTATATTCTTCTGGCTGTGATACTTGTGAAATTTTCTTGTTGCTTTACCATAGTCTAGGACTGTCCTGATTTGGTTCCCTTGTCTCTGAATGTGGTCTGCAGCTTGAATAAAAGTTATCACCTCTTGAATAATTTTCTTCAACTAGTGTTGGAGTTATCTGAAAGCCAAGGCATTTGATTTTGTGTCCAGGGAATGTGGTACTGCAACTAGGGCTAAAGCATAATTCGGTAAATATCGAATTATCGTATCGAAACAGAAATTTTTGCTACTTGGTATGGTATTTGGTTTAAGTTTTTAAAAAAAAATTAATATTAGATATGATATTCAGTATTTAAAAATAAAATAATTGTACCGAAATATATATTAAATTACACAATACATATGTTATTGATTCTAGCATAAATATTAAAGTTCTGAATTCTACTTCCCGTTATTTTTATAGTTTAGTTTAACCTTTACCACCTTTTTTGTCCCACTATACTTGCCTTTCCCTCCTTTTTTCGGGTTCCTATGAACCTTTCTCCCGTCTAGGTTTAGCATTTGGGTTTCTATCTTTTTTCCATTATATTATAATATTTTTGTTTTCATATTTGTGAGTACCTAACTTAAGAGTATTACATTCTATGGCTTTATGCATTAATTAATATTCGAGCCTAACAAACCAAAGTTGCCAGACCAAATAAATCGAAACCGAAAGGAGCATAACAAATTTAATTAGGTATGCTATTAGTATAGTATTTTAAGAAACCGAAATGACTAAATATTGTTCTGTACTAACTAACGAACACCCTAACGACAACAATAATCAATGAAGTAGAAAAAAATGCTATTTGGACCAAAGATCCATAGCAGCAAAGTATAGCCTCCACTCACTACTTTATTGTTGTTGATCACTGACAAAACTTCTCATCCCTTGGCTTCAACATGCAGATTTTTCAGTAAGATGTTGGTATTCTTCATTACATTTTGATATCCAAAAACATGTTCCTGTAAAGAGTCTATCGAATAACTTTTTTAGTCAAGAAATTTACAATTAAGAAGCTGCTGAAATTTCTATTAAAACAAAAAACAGAGAACGGTAATGAACAAAAACAATAGGTCCACCTCACAAAAAAATTAAAGTAATTATATTTAAGAAGAACAGGAAGAAAGGCAGAAAAGGAACAAAGGCATATTAAAACTCATGTAGCAAGAAGAATAGAGTAGTATCAGCTGATGATGATACAAAAGATAAGAATCAGAGTTCAGGTTACAAGGGCAGATCTGAATTTTTTACAAGTCTAATTACTGACTGACTGGAGCTACTAGTAAAAGCCCCTTGTACTATTCGTGCTTTCAACAACATAAGGGAAGGAGGAATCTGCAAGAATAAGTTTTTATCCAGCCTCCTCCAACTCCGGGGCTTCTCTTTCCCCAGGAATCCTAAGTAATATTGACTACACTCACGATGTTTATAACTTTTGGGGACAAGATTTGCTTATACAGCTGCATTATCATGATCCATGGAAGCTGCAGTTGCTCCAGCATCAACATGTTCCTCTTCCTTAGGCTGCTCTGCTGGTGCTTCGGCTGGCTTTGATGTAGAATCAGCCGGAGGTTTAAGAGTAGTTTCAGCAGGAGGCTCCTCTGGTTCTTCAGCTGGCTTCGACGTTGAATCAGCCGGAGGCTCAAGAGTTGTTTCAGCAGGAAGCTGAAGAGTTGTTTCAGCAGGAGGCTCTTCTGGTGCTTCATCTGGATTTGATGTTGAAGGAGCCGGAGGCTTAAGAGTTGCTTCAGCAGGAGGCTGCTCTGGTGCTTCATCTGGCTTTGTTGTTGAAGCAGCCGGAGGCTTAAGAGTTGTTTCAGTAGGAGGCTCCTCTGGTTCTTCATCTGGCTTCGACGTTGAAGCAGCCGGAGGCTCAAGAGTTGTTTCAGCAGGAGACTTTCCTGCTGTTTCAGCTAGTGCTTCAACAGTGGACTTCTCTGGTGCTTCATCTGGCACCTCAGTTGTTCCAGCTACAGGCTTCTCTGTCATTTCTTCCATACACCGGGGTGTTGTTTCCGCCAAAGTATTTCCTCTTAGGGAATCAGTACTAGATTTCTGCAGCTGCATAGGAGCAACATTGGGTACTGGCTTGGTGGTGTCCTCCGGTGCAGGCTGCTTTTGTTTTGGTTCTGCTGGTTTTATTCTTGATTCAGTTTGAGCTTTCTGTGTTGTTTCAGCTGGAGGGTAGACCTTTGTAGTGTTGCCCATTGTGATGTCGCTACCTAT
This sequence comes from Nicotiana noctiflora, assembly GCA_032618575.1. Taxonomy (NCBI): domain Eukaryota; kingdom Viridiplantae; phylum Streptophyta; class Magnoliopsida; order Solanales; family Solanaceae; genus Nicotiana; species Nicotiana noctiflora. The sequence goes on from JASVEL010004995.1 coordinate 137,597, forward strand.
TTTCTGCTGCTTCAGAGATTCAGCATTTAGTTGCTGCAACCTATAGTCAGTTTCAGGCCGACGACAAACCTTTCTCAGAGGAACAATCTCCTGCATAGGAAAAGACTAAATTAGATGTCTCCAATTCTATAAAACTACCAACACCCATAGATGAAAACTAGATGTCTCAAACATAAATAACCAACATTACAGGTAGATAGTGTACCCCACTGCGCAGCACAAGGTCTACAAAAAGTCGACTTACATGCGACAAGCATAAGATATTACACCTAAACAGTTTGAAGTCTCGTTTTAACTTCAAATTTAACACGGTCCTCTAAGTAGAAGGCTCAGATATATTCCAAAATAACCAGGAATAGATAACAATGCAAAAACTTTCAGCTGCAGCAACTGTCGATAGTTGATACTACCATGTTTGAAAATGGCTCCCTGACTATTCAACAGTGTTGTCAAAGGCGCGCTTAAAGCGTGCTTAACCTGAAATGAGGCTTAAAACATGTTGAGCGCTTCGCCTCACTTTGTGGGCGCTTTAGTGTCGCATCAGGGCTCTAAGGCATATCTTTCCTTACCAATGAGTGTAATCCTAAAAAGGTAACATTAAACAATTGATATATCACTTTATCGTAAATTTTTGGAAATTTCTTTGTCCGTATATTTGTTATTCATGCGTATAACTATTAGTCTTGGACTACATATACATATTTTTACTTTTTCTCCAGTTGCGCCTTTTTTCATTAAAGCCCACGCTTCATTTTCACTTTGCGCTTAAAGCCCCAACGGACCTTAGAGCTTTTTTGCGCTTTTCGCCTTTGATAACACAGCTATTCAAAAACCACTAGGCTGCATTAGAATATAGTTGGCCTCCAAGTCATTATTCTATTTCTTCTAATGGATGGGCTATACGGCCACAGCCCAGTCCTAACCCCCTCACTCCCTTTGCCTAGTTCCAAGTTTATCTTTGTTAGCCTAGGATACAAGACTTATTAGAACGTCCCATACTACACTTATGTTCAGTCTACTTGTAGCACAACATAATATCTGATCCATCATAATCACTGTTCTTTTCCTTAACCTGTTCCTGGTATTTTATTTCCTCAATATTTTATTTGATCAATTCGTTTCCGTCTGTCTGACACTGAACCGATATTCCAGCTGACGTCTCTCAGAGGGCAAGTGCTACTAACCATGCAAAGAAACAAGAGGTGATCTCTCTTCAGTTGCTGATTTCAGCTAAATGACAACTGTAGAAACTAACATATCATAACAGATCAATACAGGCTAAAAACAGGAGGCATGATAAAAAGATAGGAATAATAACCAATCTGTAAACAGCAGTTGTCAAATTTACAAGGAAGATGCAGTTTTTAACCAGCGATCTGACTATTTGTGCATCTTTGCTGCTAAAGCTGTTTCTTCCTTATGAACAATTGTTTTTTTGTTAGTAACAAGCAACAAACAATTTTACCAGTAAAGAAGCACAAAGTAGTCAGAAATCTGAAATAAAATCTGGAAAGCTTAGGCCAGAATATAGAGATAAAAGCAGAAAATTACAAAAAAAAAAGGATTAATTGAATACCTCAGACTGATCATGATCATAACGAACCAGAAACCGACAACGGCAACCTCTCACATCATGTCTGCGTCTTTGAGCATCAAGGACATGTGCATCAAAGTACAGAGCCTGCTCTTTGCCTTCCTGAAATTATTAGAGCATTAGCTAAATGATGAGAGTCTGGTAAGTTTAGCTTTAGCATTTGACCCATAGTAAGATGCACCTGGAAGCAAAGAATCAGATCGCCGGGGAGAACTGCAACACATTCTGACGATTCACATGGAAGGGATCGCTGTCTTACGTGCTTACGTACATTTACCCACTCATCCTCCTCTGCTCCAAACCCTGCAAATCGAACCAGGACTTCCTGAAATTATAAGTTTATCACCATTAAGAGGGAAAAAAGGGATAAGGTAAAACAGACTGGAAGAAGAAGATATGCACAAGGTAAATGAAACAACTTCATGGAGATAGCCTCTAGTTTTGGAGCATGTTCCAGACAAAGACATAGTTTGCATTATGATTCTCAACATCAAACAAAAAAGTCCATGCATGTTACAGAGGGGCTGGAAAACATAACTAGAAAAGCACCCATCATGTATTTCCTGATTTCTGAAAAATAAGAGGGCTAAACTTGCCTCAACAATCAATAGCAAACTCCATTGGGTAAAACGAAAGAGCAGAAAGATAACTATATGCATAATATACAAATTTAACCACCCGGCTAACAATAGTATCTTTCATTGAACATTAGATAGGTATCTCTGAGAATTACCGGATCAGCAGTCTCCACAGATCTATGTGATAGGAAGCTTGCTACATCATACCTAAGGAAGGATAGCATCATTAAGAGCGGATCTAATGAAGATGGAAATGAAGCAAATGATAAAGCAAGCATAAATGTATAGAATGACTTAAAAGACAAACCATGCACCATCTCTTGCAGATTTAGCTTCAAACTCCATTTGAATGTTATCTGAAGCACTCCTGCCCACATTTTGTACTGCCGCTAAAAAATAAGTAGAAAATACGTGGAGTTGGGTTACGACTTGAAAGAAATATAATAGAGGAAAAAGTAGTTCTTTTTCAAGAGAGAAGCGGGGAAAAAGAGCAAAAGGAACCTGCAGATTTTTGTAGTATTATATTTTTATTACAGTACTTGAAATTTAGCCACATTTCTTTTTTTCGATGAAGGTATTTCATGAGAAAGGCATCAAGCAGATGCAATAGTTACAAAATCAGAAGACAAAAATACAGAAAAATAAGAGTTTGGAAGCCCCTTTAGGATGTGCTAAACTATAACTAAGGAGCTAACAAAGTCCAAAAGGTGATCAGTGCTAATTACAGGGGTTAACTTCACCCAGCTAAAAAGGGTGAGCAAACAATTATCTTTAAGAGTGTGATTTAGAGTTGAGATTCCATCAAAGCATCATTGATCCTTTTATTCCACAAACTCCAAAAAATAACTGCAGGAATCATTAACCAGATCTCCTTGATGGCCTTATCAACTTCCCAAAGACTCCAGCTTGTGTATGCCTCTCTAACATACGATGGCATGACCCAGTTCATACCGAAAAGGCAAAAAAACATGTTCCACAGATCAGTGGCAACTGGGCAATGCAAGAGCAGGTGACTTTGAGCTTTCCTTACACATGTAGCATCTGTTGACCAGTTGAAAGCCTCTTCTATTGAGATTATCCTGTGTTAAGCAGGCTTCATATAGAGCAATCCAGCTGAAACAAATAACCTTGGTGGGTAGTTTGGTCTTCCACATTACTCTCCATGGCCAAGGGTCTGAGTCAAATACCTGGTTCTGAATACAGATATGCTTATAGCATTCTTCGGTAAAGATGCCCTTGTTCCCCCACTTCATAGTATCAGGTAGATTCTCATCGATGGTGAAGACCTCCACTCTGGCTAACATGTCCATCAAGTTGTCCATTTCCCAATCTTGTATAGATCTTCTGAGGTGCCTATCCCAAATATTGCCAGTTCTGTTCTGGGTAATGGAGGAATCCTTATCAAGGGCAATCTGGAAAATGGTGGGGTATTCAAACATGAGTGGGGTGTTAGCTCATCCATTTGTCTTTCCAAAATTTAATATGTGCTCCATTCCCTGTTTTGTAGTGAACATTCTGGACAAATTCCTGTCCAAGTTTGCTGATGTACTTCCATGGCCCAACCCCATAAGGTACAATGGCAATTTTAGTGCTCCAATTATCTCTCTTCCCATGCTTGGCGTTGATTACCTCCTTCCAGAGGTATGAATCGCTTGTGTCATATCTCCATAGCCATTTCATTAGCAAGCTTTTGTTGTAGATGGTTAAATCTCCGATACCCAGACCTCCTTTGAATTTTGGTTGCATGACCTTGTTCCACTTTTTTTTTTTTTTTGAGAAGGTAACATATTTGTATATTAATAAAAGGACTTCACTAAAATTGTGGAGTCACATATAATTACAAAGGGAGAGATCAGACAATAGTACTAACAACTTCTAATCCTTGATCTTCTCACAAGGATTCTAAAACATCTAAAATGGATTCATGATCCTCTAAAAACTTTCCTTTACACCAAAAATAAAAGAGCTAAGTGTGATGATCCGCCACGTCATCATGCCACATAGGCGCCATTTGGTATATATTAATGCCATGTGGAAGCTTACATAAGAAGAAGGCTAGCATTTCTGAGAAGATTCTAGAGAAGTATGGACATTTCCTTAGGAAGAACCTAGATCTCTATGAATTTGCTAGGAAAGTCCTTGGAATCTTCTAGGCTTGTAGAGTATTCTAGAGAATGGACTTATTTGTAAATATGGAAGGACTTTTAGAATAATTATTATTTACATACTAACCCCTAGGTGATTAGTATAAATAGGGGGCATCCATTTGTAATTCATCAACTAAGCAAAAACAATCAAGTTATCTCCAACACAAAGCTTCTCTTAATAATTCTCTTGTGTTCTTTCTTCCATTCTCTTAGCGATCTTGAGTATAGCAAGGCTGACTTGGCATAGCAAGAACGTGAGCAAGTTGTGCAAGATCGTGAGTGAGTTGTCAAGTGCCGCACGTATACTTAGTTAACAACTAAGGACGTGACAACATGGTATCAGAGCGAAGGTTCCAACTAAGGGAATGGCAAACGACGGAGAAATTAATGCTGCCAACACCCAAGCCAACTTCATCCAGGATGGGCCATGAGAAAAAAAGGAATGCCACCAACAAGAGCCAAGAGGTACCACCCGAGGTTGTGTCAAACAAAGGGCTTACATCCCAAGAATTATCTGCCACTGAGGCGAGCAAGGATGAAGTGGAGGTCCTGCTCAAGGACATCTCGCTCGGTAAAGAGTGGGTGATGAAGATGAATGTGGGGATGGACGCCGTGGAGATCTTTGGCCAACGTTTGGGGAAGGTGGAAGGTACCCTTAGCGTTCTTGAGGGGCACACTCTTGAAGAGATTGAGAGTATCCGAAATGACTTGGAGGGACGTACACAGACCGAGATGGAACTAAGGCAAACCATCACTGCCTTAGCGTGAAGACTCATGGAGGCTTTGAGTACTATCGATGCTATGAAGGCAAAGATAGATTCACTCGAGGAGCATGTCAATTGCTGGCGTGACCGAGGTAGCCAGCAATGCTGTGGTAACGAGAGAGACCAAGATCGATGCTCCCAAACCACCGGTGTTCAAAGGTGTTCGTGATGCACAAGAAGTGGAAAATTTCCTTTGGCACTTGGAGAACTACTTCAGGCACGACAAAGTGAGGGACGACGAGGCAAAGATCAACATTGTGGTATTGTACCTCTCAGAGACTGTCATGCTTTGGTGGAGAAGAAAGATGTCGGACGGGGATAAAGGTCTATGTACTATTAGCACATGGGATCAGTTCAAAGCCGAGTTCAAGCGACAGTTCTTTCCAAACAATGTCTTGTACGAGGCAAGGAGCAAGCTTAGGGAATTGAAGCAAACAGGGAGCATACGTAACTATGTTAAGGAGTTCACTACCCTTATGCTTCAAATCCCCAACCTGACCAACGATAACTTGTTGTTCCACTTCATGGATGGGTTGCAAAAATTGGGCTCAGCAGGAGTTACAACGCCGGCAAGTAACCGATATAGACCAAGCCATAGTAGAGGCCGAATCATTGATGGATTTCGGGCATGACAAGCATGACAAAGGCAATGGCATGGAGTCAAAAGTTAACAATGTCAAAGGTGGGGGAGATCGTGGCAAAGGCAAGGAGATACATCAACAATACTCCAAGACTCAAGATTCCAAAAAGTCGAGTGGTCGTCAAGGCTACGCCGAGAAGAAGGCACAAGCCGAGAAGAAGGGATGCTACATATGTGGAGGGCCGCACGACTTTAGGAATTGTCCCGACCTAAAGAGCCTCAGCGCCATAGTCCGCGAACGAAAGGAGCAACCACAAGGAGAGAGTTCGGGAACTGCACAGTTGGGTATGATCGGATTATGTGGTGTCGTCACAAAGCAAGCTATCCAACCTACCGAGAGTGGAAATCTGTACGTGGATCTCACTATCAACAACAAACCCGCTCGCGCAATGGTGGATACTGGAGCAACTCACAACTTCGTGACTGAGGCTGCCGCAAAGAGACTAGAACTGAAGCTTGCTCCAACCAACTCTCGCGCCAAGACCGTGAATGCCGAAGTACAAAATGCTCGCGGGGTAGCTAATGGAGTAGGTGTCAAATTAGGAGCTTGGAAAGGTACGATAAACTTTACCGTAACCGCTATGGATATATTTGACATCATACTGGGGCAAGAGTTCTTTAGACATTATCATACTTTGATCGACCCCTACCTCCAACGTCTTTTGGTTATGGAGCGAGAAGGAGCTTGCATGGTACCTACAATGACTATGCCACACGGACAAATCCAAGTACAAATCTCACTATGCAGATTGTAAAGGGGATCAAGAAGGGGGAACCAACGTTGTGGCAACTATTGCAAGTATAGAGGAAGACGAGTTTTCAAGAGACATTGCCACCTTGCATAGAGAAGTTGCTTGAGGAAAACAAAGATGTCATGCCCGGGGAGTTGCCTAAGCACTTGCCGCCTAGGCGAGAGGTGGATCACAAGATTGAGTTGGAACCAGGGGCTAAACCAGCTGCATTTTCCCCGTATCGTATGGCACCGCCCTAGCTAGAGGAGCTCAAGAAACAATTGAAAGAGTTGATGGATGCTGGTCACATTCGCCCATCAAAGGCACCTTTCGGCGCACCAGTATTGTTCCAGAAGAAGAAGGATGGATCGGTGCGCTTGTGCATAGACTACCGAGTACTTAATAAGGTTACAGTGAAGAATAAGTACTCGATCCCACTCATTGATGACTTGTTCGATAGACTTGGGCAAGCCAAATACTTTACCAAGGTGGATCTTCGAAAGGGCTACTACCAGGTTCGCATTGCTGAAGTGAATGAGCCAAAGACAACATGTGTGACAAGATATGGAGCCTTTGAGTGGTTGGTGATGCCCTTCGGCTTAACCAATGCACCGACCACATTTTGCACCCTTATGAACAAGATTTTTCATCCCTACCTTGATCAGTTCGTGGTAGTCTACCTAGATGATATAGTCATCTACAACAACACCTTGGAGGAACACATGGAGCACTTACGGAAAGTTTTTCAAGTCTTGGGGGAGAACAAGCTATACATCAAGAGGGAGAAGTGCGAGTTTGCACAATCAAAGGTGCACTTCTTGGGCCATGTCATTAGCAATGGCGAGCTACCCATGGACGAGGCTAAGGTACATGCTATCCAGGAGTGGGAGGCACCTACAAAGGTAACTGAGTTAAGATCCTTCCTTGGCCTTGTTAACTACTATCGTCGGTTCATCAGTGACTACTCAGCAAAGATCGCACCATTGACCGAGTTGCTAAAGAAGAACAATTTGTGGGATTGGACGGACCATTGTCAAAAGGCGTTTGAAGGCCTTAAGGCAGCTGTAACAGTGGAACCAGTCTTGGCATTACCTGACTTTGCCAAGACATTTGAGGTGCACACAACTGCCTCAGATTTCGCTACTGGGGGTGTCCTGATGCAGGATAAGCATCCCATAGCATTTGAGAGCCGCAAGTTAAATGAGACAGAGCGGCATTACACGGTGCAAGAGAAGGAAATGACTGCAATTGTGCATTGCCTTCGTACATGGCGACATTATCTGCTCGGGTCGAGGTTCGTGGTCAAGACCGACAATGTGGCTACTAGCTACTTTCGGACGCAGAAGAAGCTCACACCAAAATAGGCTAGGTTGCAGGATTTCTTAACCGAGTTTGATTATGCGCTAGAGTATAAGCCGGGAAAAGGTAACGTTGTAGCTGATGCCTTGAGCCGGAAAGCCAAGCTTGCTGCCATCACTTCAGCAACTTGGGACATTCGTGAGGCTATAAAAAAAGGCATGCAACATGATCAAGCAACCAAACAACTTATCGAGTAAGTCAACCAGGGCAAGACGAGACATTTTTGGGTTGAAAACGGCCTATTACTTACCACGGGTCGGCGGGTCTACGTGCCTAAGTTTGGAGACATAAGACGGCGGATCAGAAGGGAGAGTCATGATACAATATGGGCTGGTCATCCAGGCCAACGTCGCACTACGGCCTTGGTTGAGTCAGTCTACTATTGGCCACGCATGCGAGATGACATAGAGTGCTATGTGCAGACTTGTCTTGTCTGTCAACAGGACAAAGTTGAACAAAAACAACCCAGAGGACTTTTGGAGCCGTTACCAGTTGCAGAGCGTCCATGGGAGAGCGTGACTATGGACTTTATCACTTGCCTACCGAAGTCCGATGGTTATGGTACTATTATGGTGGTCATGGATAGATTTTCCAAATATGCTACCTTCATACCTGCCTCACCGGGTTGCACAGCTAAGGAAGCCGCCAAGCTATTCTTCAAGAACGTGGTGAAGTATTGGGGCTTACCAAGGCATATCATCAGTGATCTAGACCTCCGCTTCACTGGGAACTTTTGGAGAGAGTTGTTCGACATACTAGGCACGGAATTGCACTTTTCTACTAGTTTCCACCCACAGACGGATGGACAAACGGAACGGGTCAATGCCTTACTAGAATGCTACTTGAGGCATTATGTAAATGCGCATCAGAAAGATTGGGAAGGCTCCTAGACATCGCCCAATTCTCTTATAACTTATAGCGAAGTGAGTCCACGGGCGGACACCATTTGAGCTAGCCACAGGCCAACAACCACAAACTCCACATTCATTATCAGCCGCCTTCGAGGGAAAGAGTTTAGGGGCTTATCATATGGCCAACGGATGGGATGAGCAACTCGACACTGCTAAGTCCTACTTGGATAAGGCAGCTAAGAAGATGAAGAAGTTTGCGGACCGTAAACGGTGTCCCACACACTATAGAGTTGGGGACATGGTCATGGTGAAGTTTAACCCAAGACAGTTCAAGGCACTACGGGGCATGCATCAGAATTTGATTCGCAAGTATGAAGGGCCATTTAAAATTGTCGCCAAGATAGGCAAGATCTCATACAAGCTTGACATGCCATCATATCTTAAGATCTACCATGTCTTCCATGCCAGCATGCTTAAGCCATATCATGAAGATAAGGATGATCCGAGTAGGGGCCAATGAAGTCGAGCGCCAATGACTATCACTGCCTCGCATGATCGGGAGATTGAGGCTATCATAGATTACCAAGCCAGGCGAAAACAAGGGCAAAAAGCGACCGCTATGTTCCTCGTCCATTGGAAAGGTCAATCACCGGAGAAGGCCACATGGGAACGATATGAGGATTTGTGGCAATTCAAAGATAAGATCCGAGAGTTTATGCAGCAGCATTGCGCCGCGGTCGTCGCAATATTAGGTGGGGGAGAGTGTGATGATCCACCACGTCATCATGTCACATAGGCGCCATTTGGCATATATTAATGCCATGTGGAAGCTTACATAAGAAGAAGGCTAGCATTTGTGAGAAAATTAGAGATGTATGGACATTTCCTTAGGAAGAACCTAGATCTCTATGAATTTGCTAGGAAAGTCCTTGGAATCTTCTAGGCTTGTAGAGTATTCTAAATAATGGACTTATTTGTAAATATGGAAGGACTTGTAGATAATTATTATTTACATACTAGCCCCTAGGTGATTAGTATAAATAGAGGGCACACTAAGCAAAAACAATCATGTTCTCTCCAACACAAAGCTTCTCTTAATAATTCTTTTGTGTTCTTTCTTCCATTCTCTAGCGATCTTGAGTGTAGTAAGGCTGACTTGGCATAGCAACAATGTGAGCAAGTTGTGCAAGATCGTGAGCGAGTTGTTAAGTGCCGCATGTATACTTAATTAATAACTAAGGACGTGACATAAGCATTTCATCTTTATCTTCTGGATGTTGTTAGACTTGTCTTCAAAACATCTTTGATTCCTTTCTTCCCAAATTGTCCACCATATACAGGCTTGGATAATTCTCCATCTTTTTTTATCTCTAGAAAGTGATCCTTCTTTACTCCAGCATGCTAGAATATCAAGGATTCTTCCCGGCATTGTCCATGCAATTCCCCTTAAGCTGATGAAGATCCTCTATATCTGTAAGGTGAATTTGCAACGCAAAAAAAGATGGCTAATTGTCTCTGCCTTCTCTCCACATAAATAACACTTAGAGCACAATTGAAATCCTCTTCTGGTTAGGTTGTCTTGTGTTAACACTACTTCTTTTGCCAATAGCCATGTAAAACAAGCCACCTTGTATGGAATTTTAACTTTCCATATCATCTTCCATGGCCAGCAAGCCACCTGACTATTGGACAAGTTGAAATCCATTTAAGCTTCCTTAATTGAAAACTTCCCCTGCTTGTTCGCTTGCCATGTAATGATATCTTAATTAGAGTTGGTACCACTGAACTGCTCCAAAGTATTATAAAACTTGATAATTCTATCAACTTCCCAGTCATTTAGCATTCTTCTGAAGGTGAGATTCCAGCCCTGACCTGTCCAAACCTCTTCTATTGTTGTTTGTTGTTGTCGATTCAAAGCATGTATGGTAGGAAAGAGCCCCTTCAATGTTCCTTGACCTAGCCAGTTGTCTTCCCACAGTGAGATTTTCCTACCATTTCCTTCTTTGAACTTAGCTTTGTTGATTACTTTTGGCCATAGATTCCTAATTGATCTCCACAAGCTAACTCCATATGGACTTCTCACTGGCTTAGTTGTCCAATTTCCTTCCTTTCCATACTTCTCCCTAATTACCACGTCCACAATGTTTGTTCATCTGCTGCAATTTTTCACAACCACTTCATCATCAGGCTCTAATTCTGTTTTCAAATTCTTGATTCCCAGTCCCCCTATATTCTTGCTAGTAGTCAGATCTCCCTATTTAACCAAATGAATTTTCTTTTTTTCATTGTTACCTTCCCATAAAAAGTTTCTTCTTAGAGCGTCAATTTTTTTCACTACATTGACTGGGATTGGAAATAAAGACATCATATAAGTAGGTAAGGTGTCAAGCACAGAGTTAATCAGAATCAATCTACCCCCCATAGACAAATATTGATTCTTCCAATTTGCTAGCTTCCTTTCACATTTCTCCAACACACTGTTCCAAATATCTTTTGACTTGCTCTTAGCTCCCAAAGGCATCCCAAATATACAGTAGGTAATTCCCCTACCTTCCCACCAAGAATATTGACCAAACTTAGAAGTTGCATAACTTCATTGACAGGGTAAATGAAACTTTTATGCAGTTGATATGCAACCCAGAAATAGCTTCAAAAAGAATCAGAATTACCCTTAGTACCTTTACTTGTTCTCTTTGAGCTTCACAAAAAAACAAAGTATTATGTGCATATTGCAGATGTGAAATCCTCATGTTAGTGTCAGTTCTATTACTCACTTTAAAGCCCCTTATCTAGTTATTTGTCTGAGCTGCTTTCACCATATCATTTAACCCTTCCATAGCAATTATGAATAAAAAAGGGGGGAGGGGATCACCTTGTCTCAATCCTCTCTGTGAAGGGAAGAAGTCAATTGGTTCTCCATTGACAAGTACCGAGATACTTATCAAGTGGAACTTATGAAAGTTGTTGTTCCCCTCCCATAAGAAATTCCTCCTAATCTTGTCTAGTTGATTTAGCACCTTTTTCGAAATGGGGAACAAAGACGTGTGATATGTAGGGATATTATCGAGCACACTATTTATGAGAGTTAACCTACCACCCATTGATAGGTATTGCATCTACCATGATGCTAATCTCTTCTCAAATTTCTCAATGACTCCATTCCATACCTCGCAACTCTTGAATTTAGCCCCCAATGGGAGACCTAGGTAGGTCGTAGGAAGTGCTCCACTAGTGCAGCCCATGATACTAGACAACTCCTCTAAGTTTGGCACGTTGTTTACCGGATAGATGATGCTTTTCAACTTGTTGACATGTAGCCCTGATAAAGCCTCAAATAGCAGAAGAGTCAGATTCAAGTATAGCATTTGAGATCTTTCTGCCTCACAGAAGATCAAAGTATCATCTGCATACAATAGATGTGATACTTTGACAGTGTTCTCAACATTTGAACCAACGCTGAAATCCTGGATCCATTGCATTTGTCTGGCCTTCTCTAACATTTTGCTCAGTCCCTCCATGGCTAGGATGAAAAGGAAAGGTGAGAGTGGATCTCCTTGCCTTATCCCTTTCTGCGGAGAGAAAAAACCCACAGGTCCTCTTTTAACAATAATTGAGTATTTCACTGTTGGAATACTAAATCTGACCCACTTGATCCACTTTTCCCCAAATCCCATCTTCCTTAAAATAGAGATAACGTAAGACCGATTAAGTTGATCAAAGGCCTTCTCGATATCTAGCTTGCACATAACCCTAGGTTCACCGCTTTTAATCCTCCAGTCTAGTACCTCATTGGCAATAAGAGCTGCATCAGTTATTTGCCTATGTTTAATGAAGGCATTCTGATGGTTGGAGACTAGCTTCCTAATTACCTTCTTCGGCCTCTCTGCTAGTAACTTCGCTGTAATCTTGTAAACACTTCCAATGAGACTAATTGGCCTATAGCCTCTGAGTTCAATTGCTCCTTTCTTTTTGGGGATCAGAGCGATGAAAGATGCATTACATGATCTCACCATGTAACACTGCTGGTGAAAGTGGTTGAGCGCCCCCATCACCTCTGGGGTAGTGATTCAGCCACTATTTTCCTAAATATCATTGTTGAAGTATTTTCCTAGAGACGGACAGATTTCCAAATAATGTATCATCTAGTGAAACCACAAACAAAACTCCAATTTGATGAGATATGCCTTATTCACTCCGAAACAGCCAAATCTAATCACACATTTTCTGAAGATCAAAATCAGTGGAGTCTATGTTTCCAAGAGTCAATCTGCTCTTGTTGTTCTCGTTAAACAACAGAGGAGCCTATATTTGTGGATCTAGCTATTTGTTCTAATTAATTATCACCATTTTTTGTAATCAGAAATTATAGAGAGAATTCAGCTTCTCAACAATATGACGGCAGTTCACAGGTATCCTTCTCCAGTTAACATTTCATTGCAAGTTCTCATGAATTTACTTTAATAAAATCCAACTCAGGATCAAAATCACATCATCTTTTTCAGCAGTTCAATAATTCTGCCGGCCTACAGAATTCAATTCTGAAAGCACCATCTTCTCAGCTAGCCTGGATCAACAACAACAACAACAACCTACCCAGTGTATTCCTACAAGTGGGGTAGTATGTACGCAGACCTTACCCTATCTTATCAATTCAAGATAAGGTGGATACCAAGAAACTTAAGAAGCAGCTTAAACTATCAAAAGTATCAACAAAGATATTATTAGTATATCTTAAGAAAGATTACCACACTTTTAGCACATTACACTATCAAAAGTATCAACAAAGATATTATTTTTTTTTTGAAAAGGACCATCAGGCTAGGTAATTCACTTATCAACAAAGATATTATTAGTATGGCATAGTTTTGCTCCCTCCAGCTCTAGTTAAGACTGATCAAATGTGCACACTGCCACATACAAGAAGGCCACAGAACAGGGTAACTAGACATATAGCAATCAGACATTCATCGCATGGCAAAATATAGATTAGTAGAATGACATAATCTTCTTCTTTTTTGTTTTGTGTGTGTGATAAGGTAATATTTAATTGATATTGTGGGATTAAAAAACCCCGTACAAGTAGTATATAAAAAAGTAGAGAACCTACACAACACTAGAATGAGGTAATATGCAACTAGCAATAAATGATAATCGTGATAGACAAACATAAGTTGGTAAACCCATTGAAAGGATCACTTAGAAGACTCTTTGCAAAAAACAAGAAACCATAAGAATATTGCTTAACAGTTCTACCTGATGGAGCAGGTAGAGGTGGAGGCGCTTGGGGCGTTGATTTCACTGTAACTAACAAAAGTCAGACAAGTTGAGGAAGAACAGTGGAAACCGAATATATAAGACTCTTGTTAATCATAAATTTTGCGACTGTTTTGAAACACGATAGTAAATTTCAAATTCTACCTTGAGGAGAAGGTATGGGTTGAGAAGCTTGGGGCATAATCCTTACTGCAGCTGGATCACTCTGAGCCACAGGTGACGCACTCAATTTTGCAGGAGTTCTTACCATAGCTGGATCACTTTGAGGCGCTGACGGGGTACTAAATTTACCAGGAACCTTAGCTGTTTTTGCTCTAATAGCATATCGTCTATTCTGGAACCAGTTCCAAACCTATGAAAATACTTTCAGAATTTCAGGTACAAAACAAATAGTGAATGGTTATGAAAACATTTTTCATTCAATCATCAGATGTTAAAAAAAGGAAAAGCCTCTTACTTGTTTCATTTGAACCATAATTTTTCCAGATCTCTCCGCTGAAGAACTAAATAGAAGTAGGTACATTACCAACCAACCTTCATGAGCATATAAAATCAAAGGAACAACTCTAAATATATGGCTCATTAACAACCTACCTAAACTTCTCAGCAAGAGCTACGAGAACTTCACGAGCTGGCATTGTAGCATTATGTGCTTGCAATATAGCTTCCATCTCAGCGACCTGCAATGTTTTACGAATTACTAATGCTTTCAACACGATTCTATATCTCGCCATGAAGTTACCAGATGCAACTACTGTACAAGTACAATTACGCTGTCAGGCACATGCTATATTGCTCAGACTCGGGTGAGCTATACGAGGTGGGTGTGGGTCTAGAGGTCAGACTCGCCATCATATAAACTTTAGGATTCGGGGGTATGGATGTGAGTGCGGATACAGATGCTGGGGTACGGAAAATAAATGTATATATTTTGACTAGTTAAAGTTATTGAATTAAAACTAATAAAATATTATTCTTTATAAACACCTAATATTTTGTTCATAAGATATCTCGCGTAATACAAAAGCATTCTCATACTTCATATAATTATACTTTGATTATATATATACATAAACCCGAATATCAAACCATATTTCTCGGTCATAGAATATAGTCAAAGTACCAAAGGTAAGTTGACCAAATCCGGTATAGATCCAACACCCACACGACACGGGTGCAACGGAGATTTTGAAGAGTCCGTCTGTCGGCACAACATAGGTCGCATGTATGGTCATTATGGAGAAATGTTTTGTTATAATAGTTGAAAAAGGGAAGGATGTCTGATAAGCGGGAAAGCTTCTATGGCGTACATTTTTCGACACGGCTACTTCAAAATTAACAAAAACGTCTCATGTTGACAAGTGAATTCTATCATCGAATGGAACTTAAATAGCAAAGGGATGAGCACTTTTTTGAAAGGATATGCATAACTAGTGTAAAAATAGGCAAGCAACAACTAGGGGCATAAATAAGCATCTGGACTTTCCCGCAGCTTTATTTCTAGACAACTCCATATTCCATATGCTTATTGGACGATTACCTCCATTTCTCCAGTATAAACACTTCATCAGGAGAAAGTATGAGTAAGACTTCCTTTCAGTAAGTAATGTCATCTATCTTACTCATGATGTTATTATTTCATAATTCATATCTCAATTTGCACAAGTTTTCAACCTAGTGCTTCGCATGTAAGGAATATGCAATACTAAGAAATCATGAAATTTTTAGAAACACCAAATAGTTGTAGGAGTTGATATTCTCAAGTGTACTTTAGAGACAGTTCTAACTGAGAAGGAATAGAGAATAAAGTACAGGAACAAGTCAAGCTTCAAGCAAGAGGAAAGCTCTAATGTAATTTCGAGCACCGGACATTCTGAAGTAGAATTAGGTAGGTTAGATTTGTTCTATTGGTTGCATCCACCAGCTGTTGTTTTGTTTATGAGCAGATTCTTTGGCAATTAATGAATAAAACGTTACTTATAATTGCTACTCCCTCTATTCCAGTTTATGTGGCATACTTTTCTGTTTAGGTTGTCCCAAAAAGAAACCTTTCTATATTTAGAAATAATTAATATTTAAAAAAAAATTCTCATTGTACTTTTAGTGAGATGATTTATAGTCATACAAACGTTTATGGATTGTTTTAGACCACAAGCTTCAAAAGTTTGTCTTTCTTACTTAAACTACATGTCTAGTAAAACAAGACCACATAAAATGAGATGGCATGAGCAGTAATCATGGAGCTTAGTTTAATTTGGTTGCTCTGCGCACACACTATCCTCCCTAGAATCCCCTTGTAAGTATGTTGTTGTAGTTGTTGCTCTCCGCACCTTAGTACCTTCGCTTTAGTGAGGAAACAATAGAGAAGGCCGAAGGCCAAGGGTGAGAGCAGAACATTCCTGACACCTAATGGACATGAATTGTCAGGCTCCGGCTCAACTCCCTTCCCGGCGCACCCCTACATTTTCTACATATTCTAATGATTTGACTGCAATATCTTCAAGAGAATCCTAGATCCTTAGATTGAATGATGCTGATGCTGAAAATTAAGTTAAGGGCTTGCTTTCTTCCCTCTTCTGTGAAACCTTATTACGTTATCAATGTCAGAGACAACACTCTTTTTCTCACGACTCTCTTCAAAGCCTAAAGTGCAGCATAAAATGACCACACACATATGCCGGTGGCAGTCGGTCTGGAAACATATAGAGGCATCTTTAGCAAACAGTTTCATACTTAATTAATTTATTGTGACATATATTTCCTAGTCTTTTAAATATTTTTAAAGACATTTTAAATCCCTTAAAGGGACTCATACTTCATGCAGATACTCTACTTCATGAAAATTCCGAAAATAACTCAACAAGAGCATGACCCAAGGGTCTGTCCTAGCGGTCAATGAAATAGAGGATAACCATGAGGTCTCGAGTTCAAATCTCAGCGTAGACAAAAAAACACTAGATGATTTCTTCCAATAAACCTAACTCTTGGACAGGATTACCCGATGCATGTGTTGATGGGAGGTAGTAACATCGTCACCGTAACCCAACCAACGCACTTCAGCTTATCTTTTCCTGGTTTTGAATACTTTGGCTTCATAGTATCACACTTTGCATGTTCTTTCGCCACTCCCTACTTTTATGTTTTTTTTGTGACTAACTTACGTGTATTACCTAATTTTAATATTTTTCATTAATTTTTATGCGTTTTTATATGTTTTATGTTACTTTTTGCCAGTGGAGTGCCCACAAGCGGACCCGGACACCACAATGACCACATAATCAAAACTCAACAAAAGCATGAAGTAGTAAAATAGTCTCAATGCAGTAAAATAGAAACAATTAATGTGAGATTCACAAGTTTGCAACTACAAATTGCATAATGAAAGACAAATACGAAACAGGCAAAGAACAATCAGGAGAAAAATCCATAAATAAACTGTACATAAAACATAGAAGCAGTATAATGAACCAATTGAAGCTCACAAAAATGCTATAAAGAGAAAACAACTGGTATTAACCTCAGTGGCGTTGAAACGGAAAGTAGGACCTCCGTTACTCGGCGGTCTTCCCATCTGTTAACGGCGCTAATGGAAAACAAAGCAATAGAAACTTTCAGAAAGCAATTGAAGCCTACCGATGGCGGGAGGAAACGACGGGTAGAATTTGAGAAACGATTAAACGGCCGTGAGAGGGAAAGAGAAGAAATTGGGATTGGATTTGTTTTCCTTTTTTCCTTTTTCCTTTTATTTTCGTTTTTTTCAAGTTACTTTTTCCTTTATCTTTGTTTTTCTGGATAAATTAATTTAATCTGTTTTTATTCCTTTTAGAATTTAAATAGAACGAGAAATTTATTTTGTAATTTTATTTTTATTAAAATTAAATCTTATTTTTGTTGAGTCGAGTGTCTCCCGAAAACAACATATTTATCCTTTGGGAGTAGGAATAAGGTATGCGTACTCTTAAAACTAGATAAATACTCGAGTAAAAACTTACCCATATTGGTGTTGGGTACGGCTAAATTTTTACCATATATCATTAGTTTGCGATGAATTTCTCACTCTACTCCTTTTATGTGTAGATTTGCACCAAGTTTGAGAATGTAGAAAATACTTTTAAATCTTATGATCTTAATCTAAAAGAGTATATAACATGATAAAAATAAACTCTAAATCTTGTGATTTTAAATATGCTATATCATTCCAAAAACAAAAAAATAAGAATGTTGTATTGAAATCCTAATAAATATAAAAAATGGCATTTTCTTTCCAAATAGTAGAGCTGTCAAAATAGGCTTGACCCATGAGACCAGCCCAACGCAGTCCGGTACTTTAGTAAGGCTGGGCTACAATTTTTTGAGCCCATTTAAAACTGAGCTTATAAGCCTGTCCATTGAGGCGGGGCTTGGGCCTGCCCGTAAGCCAAAAATTTATCAAATTCAATTTAATTAACTATTAGCTATTTTTTTTAAAAAAAAAAAGACTATTAGCTATAATCCCCATCCCCCAACCGTAGATTACTTTTAGATTTTTGACGTGCATGTAATATGATAGAATATTACGGACTTTTGCTTAATTAATAATGAATTCAAAAGGTTTTAGGTGATCAATAATAATTTTTTTCAAAAGAAAATATTTTTTTAAGTGACCAATGATCAGTTTGGATTACTCTAATACCTTACTAATATTTAAAAAGCTATTCAATACAGAAAAAGATCAACTTTAAATACACACACAAAAAAATTGATCACTGGCAAAATTTAGGGATTATAAAAATTTTATGGACTATAATGATGAAATCAGCAAATGATGATAATTCTAAATTAAAAAACCTCAGCATACAAACTTATTGAAGCAATCTCTGAATTTGAGGAAAATGAAAGAAAAGTATTAAGAAAATATTCATGTAACTTTAAAAAAGTAAAAAAAAAAAAATAGTTATAGAGAATTTGCATTTCAATTACAAGATTCCTCGTCAATATCAAGTTTTTTGTACGCTATAAGCAAATCAAAGTTGTTTACATGATTAATCGATTATGTCAAGAAAAAATATTTTAGGATTTAATGAAATTCTTTTTTCTAAAAAAATATTGAAGGGGCGGCCCCCCTAGCCCGTGACCCTCTTAGAGCTGGGTTGGGCTTTCTATTTTAAGGCCCTTTCATGTGGCAGGTCGTCCCGTTCTAGCCCACCAAATTTAAAAGCCCACGAGACATAGATTGGACTGGGCTAGGGTGGCCCATTTTGACAGCTCTACTAAAATAGGAGAATTTTCGTTCCTATACTATATAGGAAACTATATTACAAAAAATGTTCATAGTTTGCAATTTACTCGCCCTGCTAATAGATTTTCTACAAAATATAAATAATTCATTAAAAACAAAATTATGTTACTTGTATAATTCCCTTAATAGGCGCGCAAATATTGGGATATTAAGGATTCTTCCAGATCTTTTCAAATGCAAATCTCGCTATTAAATTTCGCCCGTTTCTTTCCACAATTCACTACTCTATTTTTACGACAATAATCTATTTCACTGGTTCTTCTGATTTCACAATTCAAAAGCGATTAAATTAGCTACAATTCTTCTATAACAACCGCAATTATGTCAATACATATAATTGCGAGAAATGGAGACTTTCAGGTCAACGAAATTGTAGTCGGCGAGGATGCGAATTATAGCATTGAATGATACAATAGCAAAGCATCTAATGATAGATACATCCGAAAAAATAATAAAAATCAAATACATTATCAATAAACATTGTCCTCCAACGAAAATTAGGAGTGATATGGGTGTTCGTGTATACATGGAGACGAAAAAGGAAAACAAAAGCTTAGGAACATATTCGCTATGTATAACAGTACGTGATTTCAATTTGAAATTGAGTACTGTGAGCACGTAATTTTTGTCATATAGCAATTGCTCCTATAAAATCAAAGAAAATAGTCTTTTTTTAATTATTTGCCATTTTATAGAATTTTGTAGGATCTTATTTAATTGTTTGTATTTTTTTGCATGTTTAAGTTTTATTTAAATCATGAAAAAATATCAAGAATATCATGCATTGCATTTAACATTTGTTTTTACACATTTAGAATTAATTAGTAATTATTTGCTTTATAAAAAATTAAAAATCACAAAAATAGCTCATTCTCACAATTTTGTCTTTTAATTTTTAGCTTACTGATTTTCTCTTTTAATTTAGAATTAAGTATTGTTTATAATTTTTATAATTATTTAATTAGTTTAATTTTGCATTTTTAGATAATTTAGGATTTTTAATTATTAGACTTTTTAAATTTTAAAAAAGAAAGAAGAAAAAAAAGAACTAGGAAAAGAATTGAAAAGAATAAGTTTTTTTTTAAATTCTTATTTTCATGAGTTGTTTTTGTAGGCTAACCTCATTGGTACGGAATTGAGAGGGAGAATTTCCCTTTTAGAAAGTCTAATCAGACTATTCCCGAGGCTGAGAGGGTAGACAAAGCAGTCCAGCTGGAGGCAACCAATTAGAAGGAACAGTTTAAAAATGCTCAGAAAAAAGATAAAAGAATTGCAAGAGAGCAACTGTGACCTGGAGCAACAAAAGCGAACTCTGACTTCTGGATTAGCGGGGGCCAAGGCTTCTTTTAGTAAAGCCGAGAAGGATAAAAGCACCTTGAATGTTCCTTTTCAGAACAATTATCAAAGTCAATTGAAGAATTCAGAGAACTTAAGGCACTATTGAGCAAGAAAGAAGAGTACGCGGGAGAGTTAGTTCAAAACTTGTCTCAGGCACAAGATGACTTGCAAACCTCCTCTGATAAGGTTTGTACCTTAGAGAGTTCTTGTGCCTCCCTTGAAGCTACCCTTAATTCCACTTTGGCTGAAAATCAAGTGTTAAAGAATGATCTTGCTACGTGGGAAAAGGATTATGAGCTTTTTGAGGAGAACTTTAACAAAGAGGTGAGATGGGCCTTTCTAAACTCTCGTCGTAATGCTTTAACTGATGCCAGTCAAGAAAACTTTGATTTAGAATCGGAATTGGCCAAGGTTTTAATAACTATTAAAACAACCACTTAACTTTCCTTCTCCGGCAAATGAAGTTCCCGTGGCTGAAGAACTTGTATATGAAGGAGCCGCTTCTGTTGCTGTTGAAGTTGAAAAGGTTGCAATTCCAGCTCCCAAGGGTGAAACTCCTATGACTCAGTATGTGGAAGCTGAAGCTTCCGTGACTCTTGCGCCCCTCGATGAATCTAACACTTCAATCCCAGCTGAAGTCGCTCATGTTGTTGTTTCTTCAGAAGTTACCGTTACTGAAAGCGAAGCTGATACCACAACTTTTGATGTTCCAGCCCCTCAGTGACCAGTTCATGTTTCCAACCTTTACTTTTGTTTTGTTGATTGGTGGATTATCCCTTAGTTAGTTTTTTAAGGGATTTTTATTTTTGGAAAAAGTTCCCAGTTATCATAATGGGGCGCTTGTATAAACATTTTGTTGACTAAGCTTTGACTTAGTCTTTTTTAATTATATCAAGAAGTTTATACTTCAATATGTTCTATTCTTGCCTTTTTCTTATCTGTTTTAGGAATTATATAATAGTTTTAGTATTTTTAACCTTTGAAAATGCTTTTATGATTCTTCTCATGACTTATTGACATGAGGCTTATAAAAGAGAGCCCTTTATATATCGACATTTAATGAAGAAGACGTCTCAACTTCATGATAGTGTTACAATACGGTGAAAGAAATAGGAACACACATATTTTATTTGAAATAACTTTGACAAGTTTTTATTTACGAACTTTGACAAGCTTTTGAATATTACATGTACTAAAATACATCTATAACTTTCTCGTAACTATTTTTCTTGTGACAGATTTTTACAAAATAAATATAATTCAGATAAGGTTTTCCCTTATAACTCGTTTCAGTATATAGTCATGACCATATCTTCATGTATTAGGAAGGGTTTGAGAGGTGACTCCATTGTTCTCGTGAGTTTGACAGGTGACTTTGTTATTCTCATGGTAAAAAATACTATGATGAATGCTTATGCTAGGATTCCATTACTTTTGCTCGACGCTTGTCTCTTTGTAGCTTGATTTACGTATCTATTTTCTGCACATATATGTTCTGCGTACGATATACAGTCCCCCAAGTGTTTGAGCAGTGAAGTATGAAGCCTCGAGCACTTGTTTTTTTTCTTCTCAATTTGGTCCTTTTTCCTTAAATAGAAAAATATACGGGACTCGAAGATGCGATTAGAGATGAAGACTACCTAACTCGTTTGTACTTCTATCAGATTAATTGTAACCCTGAACTGGGAATTTTAGAATATACTATTTTGCCGTGCATGTCGTGACTCATCATTTGGCACGAGTAAGGGTTTTTGCCTAGCATCTAAAATTGTTAGTAAAATTGTTAACAATTAAAAAATGAATTTGAACATATCGATACCTGACCGTGGATACCTTTTTCAAAAGTAGTATCTCTTTAGGTGGACATCATTCTAATGTGAGGGTAGGATTTTCCCGTCCATTGTCTTTAACTCATATGCTCAGTTTCGCGCAATATCACGGACTCTGAAAGGTCCTTCCTATGTTGAACTTAGCTTTCCTGAATTAGCGACCTTTGTAGATTGGAACACCTTTTTAACCATGAAGTCCCCAATTTTAAAAAAAATACGAGGCGTGTTTTTCTGTTGTAATACTGGTCAATTACTTGCTTTTGTGCTGCCATCCTTATTAATGTGGCTTCTCTTCTTCCTTCGAGCAAATCAAGATTCACCTGCATCTCTTCATCATTTGATTCTTCTGTGTTTGAGCATATCATGTACTTGGTTCTCCTATTTCAACTGAGATCAAGGCCTCCGCACCATAGACCATTGAAAATGGTGTTTCTCCCTTGCTTGTTTTTGTCGTTGTATGATAAGCCCATAATACTCCATGTAATACCTCAGGCCAATTACCTTTTGAATCTTGTAACCTTTTCTTCAAGTTGTTGATAATGACCTTGTTTGTGGATTCCGCTTGTCCATTACCTACTGGATGGTATGGCTTAGATGTTATCTTTTTGATTTGCCAACTTTGAAAAAATTATGTGATTTGAGCTCCTATGAATTGTGGACCATTATTGCATACGATTTCCTTTGGCACTCCAAAGCGGCATATTATATTTCTCCAAATAAAGTCTTTGACTTCCTTCTCTCATACCTGTTTAAGTGTCCTGCTTCTACCCATTTAGTGAAATAATCAGTAAGTACAAGTAGAAATTTCACCGGACCTTTAGCTTGTGGTAATGGTCCTATGATATCAATTCCCCATTTCATAAAGGGCCATGGAGCTATGACAGGATGCAGTAGCTTGACTAGTCTATGCATATTATTACCGTATCTTTGACATTTATCACATTTAAATACAAAACTATTTGTTTCCTCTTCCATCTTTGGCCAATAATACCCTACTCGAATCAATGTTTTTACCAGCAAACTTCCTCCCGTATGATTTCCATAATGTCCTTCATGTATTTCCCTCATTACGTATTCTGTTTGAGAAGGTCCGAGACACCTTTTTAATGGTCCACCGAACATCTTTCGATAGAGATTTCCTTGATATAAACAGTAACGAACATCCTTTTTACGGTGCACGTGTGCCTTCCCTTTGTCATCAGGTACAGTTTCGTACTGCAGAAAAGCAACAATTTCATTTCTCCAATCCCATATTAAATTATTAAAATTTACCTCATTATTATCTGGTTCGAGAACGGAATGAAATAAATGTATGAATGAAGCATTTGCATCTTTTTCCATGTCTGCTGTAGATGCGAGGTAGGCTAAAGCATTTGCCTCAACATTTTCATCCCTTGGTATTTGCATAACTTTCCACGTGTGAAACTGCTTTAGTAATTCTCGTACCTTTTCTAAGTACTCTTGCATACATGCTTCCCTGGCCGCGTAAGTCCCCAGCATCTGATTAACAACAAGTTGTGAATCACTCTTGATTATAATCTGAGTTATGCCAAGTTCTCGAGCCAATTCCAAACCTGCAATGACAATTTCATACTCTGTTTCATTGTTAGTTATTGAATGACATTTTATAGCTTGTCTAATAATTTCACCCGTGGGTGGTATGAGAACTATTCCTAATCTTGCACCTTTTACATTAGATGAACCGTTAGTGAACAAAATCCAAGTCCCCGGGTTTGTGCTATTAAAGACCTGTAATTCTTTTTCTGCTTCTATTTGCATCCTCTGACTGAAATCAGTTACGAAATCAGCTAATACCTGAGATTTTATAGCAGTCCTAGGTTGATAAGTGATTTCGTACTCACTTATTTCTATATCCCATTTTGCTAATCTTCCTGATAATTCATGTTTATGCAAAATATTTCGTAATGGAATAAAAGTAACCACACCAATGGGGTGACATCGAAAGTAAGGTCTTAATTTTCTAGATGCCATGATCAAAGCAAGTGCTAACTTATCTAGCTGTGGGTACCGTGTTTTTGCATATAACAAAGACTTGCTTACATAATAGATAGGAGATTGTTTAACTTGATCCTCCCAGACTAAGGCAGCACTTACCGCAACTTTTGATACGGAAAGATAAATGAGTAGCTTCTCTCCTATCTTTGTTTTTTCCAACAACGGTGGATTTGACAAATACACTTTTAGATTCTTAAGTGCTTGTTGGCAATCTACATTCCATTCAAAATGATCCCGCTTTTTTAAAGCTGAGAAAAATTTGAAGCATTTTTCTGAAGACTTGGAAATGAATCTCCCCAGAGCCGCAATTCTTCCAGTTAATCTTTAAACTTCGTTTTGCTCATAAGTACATCAAGGATTTCCTATGTTGCTTTGATCTGTGAAGAATTCACCTCAATACCACGGTTAGAGACGAGGAAGCCCAAAAACTTCCTTGATGACCCCAAATGCGCATTTTTCTGGATTGAGTTTCATATTAAACTTTCGTAAAATTTGAAATGTGATAGATAAATGAGTGATGTGATCATGAGAATGCTGGGTTTTAATGAGCATGTCATCTATACATACCTCCATAGTTTTACCTAAATGTTCCTAGAACATTTTAGTAACCAACCTTTTATAGGTTGCTCCAGCATTTTTGAGACCAAAGGGCATTACTTTATAATAGTAAGTACCCCTGTCTATGATAAAAGAACTTTTCTCTTCATCATTTGGATCTATTTTGATTTGGTTGTAACCTGAATATGCATCTTAAAGACTTAAAATTTCATGCCATGCAGTTGCATCAATTAACTTATCTATATGCGATAAAGGGAAAGAATCTTTTGGACAAGCTTTGTTAAGATTTGTATAATCTACACAAACTCGCCGCTTACCATTTTTCTTAGGTACTGCAACTGTATTAGCTAAGCAATTTGGATACTTTACCTCACGGATAGACCCAATTTTTAATAACTTTTGGACCTCATCATGAATCACCTGCTTTTTGAAAGCTCCTTGCTTTCTCTTCTTTTGCTTTAGTGGTTTGAATGATAGGTCTTCATTTGGTGTGTGAGTCATCACATCCGGTGGTATTCCTGTCATATCAGCACGGGACCAAGCAAAACAATCCATGTTAGCTTTTAAAAATTCAATTAACATACCTCGCATGTCGGAGCTTAGATTGGCTCCAACATAAACTTTCCGTTCAGGCCATTGCTCAAATAGTAACACAGCCTCGAGTTCTTCAATTGTTGTTTTGATATTCTCATTCTCTTCAGACTCTTAAATTGTGTCGGGTCTCGAGTCTACATCTATCCGTCCTTGATCAACTGAGGTTTGACCTTCAACTATTTCCTGTAATTGCTATTTTTCTTTATTTGCGGTGCTTGTATCTGTTACAACGATAATACTCCTGGCTATCTACTGATCTCCGCGGATTTGGCAAATCCCCCATGGTGATGGGAATTTTATAACTTGATGAAGAGTTGACGGGATAGCATCCATGTCATGGACCCAAGGTCTCCCCATGATTATATTGTAAGCCATTTCCATATCTACTACCTGAAATTTAGGCTCTTTAACAACACCTGCAGCAAAAGTTGTTAGAATTACCTTTCCTTTTGTTACCACACTTGAATTGTCGAACACGGACAAGGTATGCCTTCAGTATCATTTTGTCTTCAGCTTGCATCTCACGTAACACCCTTAGTAGTATAAAGTTTATGACACTTCCTGGATCAATCAAAACTCATTTCACATTAGTGTCATGTACGAGTAAAGATATTACCAGTGCGTCACCGTGGAGGGTCATTACTCCTTCGGTATCTGCATCATCGAAAGAAATACTTTCATTTTCTAACACCTGCCATACCCGTTTCCCATGCGTAATCATTATTTTTGAAACCTTGTTGGAAGCTGTATATGTTACACCATGAATATCTTCTCCCCCACTTATAACATTCACAGTTCTTTTGGGTAATGGGGGCTTTGGTGGTTCTTGCCTATTTTTCATGTAGGCTTGCTTACCTTTCTTACTAAATAAATCAGTGAGATACCCTTGATTAAATAGATGGTCCACTTCACTTTGTAAGAATCTACATTCTGAAGTCTTATGCCCGTGATCATTGTGGAATTCACACTAATGATCTGGATTGCGCCTATTTGGATTTGACCGCATCTCTTTTGGCAACCGTACCTTATCTCCCGTGCTCCTCAAAACAGCTACGAGCTCGGAGGTAGTGATATTGAAATTATATCCACCGAATCTTGCCTTCAAACTTCCGTCATCATCTCATGACTCTTGTCTGTTTCGATCATTCCTGAACTTTGATGAAGAACCGGATTCCCTATTTCTCGCTTTTTGATCATATCGTTGATTTTCCTACTTTGACCATGAATCGTTTCCTGCAGGTCCCATATATGGATCGTATCTGTTTTTACCTAATCTTTTTTCAGTTTCTAACCTCCTGGAATTTCTCCTTTCCTCATGATGAAATTGAGGTACGGTATCTTCCTTAATTCGTAACTTGTACTGTACCTATTATAAACATCATTCCATGTGGTTGCAGGGTGTCACGACCCTAGTTCACCAATTGTGAACATGTCATGATGGCACCCAGTCCCCACGACTAGGTAAGCCTAACACGCTGCGAAATCTATAAATTATAATTACTTAAATAAGAAACAACGGAAAATAACATAAAAGATATGTAATCCGTGCCACTTGGCACATACATCCGTCACACAATAAATAAACACTACCAAGATCCGGAACCCCACGGTAACACAGACTAAAAGAGAAATACAACTGTGGCTCTATGTGTAAAGAGTATCTAACAACGAAATGAAGAAAATGTCAACTAGTAATACTAGAATAGAATGGAAGCCTCCGGATCCGCGGACGTAGCAGATCATACCTCGAAGTCTCCCAGAAAGCTGCAGAATCACCTAGTACGAGCCTGCTCTGATGTACCTGGATCTGCACAACAAAAGTGTGCAGAAGAGTAGCATGAGTACACCACGGCGGTACTCAGTAAGTGCCAAGCCTAACCTCGATGGAGTAGTGACGAGGAAGGTCGGAGCCCTACCGAGAAGTAATAAAAATAATGGTAATAACAAAATAAACAGTTTAACAGATAACAACAAAATTTCCAAAATAACAACATTTACTGAAACTGTCTACAATCAAGCTAATAACAAATAACCAACTCTATAAACAAGTCCAGGATCTGTGGGAATTGAACCCACAGTCCCATTCTCGGTACCTCTGGGTCTCCGGGAATCGAACCCGCAGCCCATGTCTCAATAGTATCTCAATAGCTCGGGATCTCCGGGAATCGAACCCGTAGTCCCTACCAATAACTCAGGATCTCGGGAATCGAACCCGTAGTCCCTACCAATAACTCAGGATCTCGGGAATCGAACCCGCAGTCCTTACCAATAATCAATAAATCTCAGGATCTCGGGAATCGAACCCGTAGTCCACATTTCAATAAATCTCGGGATCTCGGGAATCGAACCCGTAGTCCACATTTCAATAAATCTCAGGATCTCGGGAATCGAACCCGTAGTCCACATTTCAATAAATCTCAGGATCTCGGGAATCGAACCCGTAGTCCCTACCAATATCACGCCGGGTCTCTGGGAATCGAACCCACAGCCCTGGGTCTCCGGGAATCGAACCCGCAGTCCACAAGCACAGCAATTAAAGGAATACACAGAGAGAATAAATTATGCTTAACTATAACTTCACCGAAAAAAAAATAGTGCCAATAATTATCAAGGAGTTCAAATAAGGCAATTAGGCAACTAAATAGTTAAGGGCTACCTAATCATGTTTTTCTATCCACTACCGGAAAAATATCAAACTAACAGCCAAAGACAGGAATACCGCTCATCGAACATTTTTAATAAATACGTGTTCAACAACCAGCGCATGTACACGCCCGTCACCTCGCGTACAAGGCATTAAAACTATCA
The DNA here is from genome assembly GCA_032618575.1 of Nicotiana noctiflora. Taxonomy (NCBI): domain Eukaryota; kingdom Viridiplantae; phylum Streptophyta; class Magnoliopsida; order Solanales; family Solanaceae; genus Nicotiana; species Nicotiana noctiflora. The sequence continues at coordinate 165,956 of JASVEL010004995.1, forward strand.
CATAATATCCTAGGGGTGAAAATTCCCCCACACGAGGTTAGACAAGCCACTTACCTCAATTCCGGTACAATACCGCTAAGCAATAACCCTCTTGCCACGAATGTCGGCCTCCACAAGTGTAGAATCTGATAAAAATCAATAGAATCACATCAAAATAGGCCAATTGGGCATTACCCAATCAAATTAACTCAAAATACACCAAAACCCACAAGTTGCCAAAACCCGACTTCCGGTACGCTTATCGAAAAATCACGAAAATTATATATTCGTTTTCCTTATCTCAATACGAGTCCGTGCATATAAAATTTATCGAAATCGGACTCCGTTTGCCCATTCAAATCAAAGATTTTCTAACATTTAGGCCTAGGGCTCAAACCCACCTTTAATCTTCCAATTTCAGTGAAATAATCACGGATTTCATGATAAACCAACGAATTAAGGTCAAGAAACTTACCCCGATGAATTCCCGATGATATCCCAACGTTTTCCCTTTCAAAAACCTCTCTTGGAGCTCAAAAATGGCGTTTTTTGTGTATGGGGGTCGCGGGTGTTATGTTCTGAACTTAAGCTCACTGCCAGACATTTTCCTTCATCGCGTTCGCGTGGCCTGTCACGCGTTCGCGATGCTCTAACCCATTTACCCTTCGCGTTCGCGTGACGCCGCTCGCGTCCGCGATGCACAGCCGGCTAAACCTTCGCGAACGCGGCGCTAGTCCACGCGTTCGCGATGACCTTATTTCCCATCCAACTCGCCTTGCTCTTCGCGAACGCGACACAGGGATCGCGAACGCGGTGCCTCCCCTCCTTCCACTACGCGAACGTGACGCCTTGGACGCGAACGCGATGCTCTGCAGCACCCAGCCTACGCGAACGCGAACAAGGCCCTCGCGAACGCGATGGCTTAAATCTTGCCCAGTGATCTGCAGTTTTTCTGCAGATTTTTCATGCCCCAAAGTGCCGGATGATGGTCCGAATTCATCCCGAGGCCTCCGGGACCCCGACGAAAACCACCAACATACTCCAAAACACGATACGAACTTATTCCAATCATAAAAACACGTCTAACAACATCAAAACCCATAAATCACATCGATTCAAGCCTAAGTTTCTTAAAACTTTCCGAATTGCATATTTGATCAAAAACCCGACCAAACGATGTCCGAATGACCTGAAAATTTGCGGACATATCCAAAATCACATAACGAAGCTACAGAAATTGTCGGAATTCCATTCCGACCCCCGGATCAAAATCTCACCTATCGATCGGATTCGCCAAAATTTCAACCTTCGGCATTTCAAGCCTAATTGAGCTACGGACCTCCAAAATACCTTCCGAACGCGCTCCTAACCCCGAAATCACCTAACGGAGCTAATGGAACCATCGGATTTCCGTTCCGAGATCGTCTTAACACTGTTCAGGCTATGGGCCATTTTCTAGTTTCAAAGCTCTTATTTGGGGACTAAGTGTCCCAAAATGCTCAAATTTTTGGAACCGACTCTCCCGGAAACCCACAATAGCAGAAATGAGCTTTGGGGAACAGTTAAATTAGGGATAGGGGCGTAATTTCCTAAAACGACCGGTCGGGTCGTTACATCTTCCCACACTTAAAGATTCGTTCGTCCTCGAACGAGCATAGAAAAACATACCTGGAGTAGTGAAAAGATGAGGGTACTGGCTGCGCATATCCTGCTCGGTCTCCCAAGTCGCCTCCTCGACCGGCTGACCCCGCCATTGAACCTTTACCGAAGCGATGTTCTTTGACCTTAGCTTTCTGACCTGCCTGTCTAGAATGGCTACTGGCTCCTCAACATAAGAAAGATCCTTGTCTAGCTGAACAGATGTGAAATCCAACACGTGCGACGGGTCACCATGGTATCTCCGGAGCATGGAGACATGAAATACGGAGTGAACTCCGGCTAGGCTGGGAGGTAAGGCCAACTCATAAGCAACCTCCCCAACACGCCTCAAAATCTCAAAAGGGCCAATAAATCTAGGACTCAGCTTTCCTTTCTTCCCAAACCTCATAACGCCCTTCATGGGCGAGACTCGAAGCAGAACCCGCTCACCAACCATAAAAGCCACGTCGCGAACCTTCTTGTCCGCATAACTCTTCTGTCTAGACTGGGCTGCACGAAGTCTATCCTGAATCACCTTGACCTTGTCCATTGCATCCTGAACCATATCAGTACCTAGCAGCCTGGCCTCGCCCGGCTCAAACCAACCCACGGGAGACCTGCACCTCCTACCATATAGGGCCTCGTACGGTGCCATCTGAATACTAGATTGGTAGCTGTTGTTATAAGAAAACTCCGCCAGTGGCAAGAAGTGATCCCATGCACCTCCAAACTCAATCACGCACGCACGGAGCATATCCTCCAAAATCTGAATAGTGCGTTCGGACTGCCCATCGGTCTGGGGGTGAAATGCTGTGCTCAGCTCCACCCGAGTACCTAACTCCTGCTGTACAGCTCTCCAGAACCGTGAAGTGAACTGAGTGCCTCTATCTGAAATGATGGAAACTGGAATACCATGCAGCCGAACTATCTCCTTGATATAGATCTCCGCCGGTCGCTCCGATGAATAAGTAGTGCTCACCGGTATAAAATGGGCGGACTTGGTCAGCCGATCCACAATAACCCAAATAGAATCAAACTTCCTAATAGTCCGTGGAAGCCCAGATACAAAGTCCATGGTGATGCGCTCCCATTTCCACTCTGGAATCTCAATCCGCTGCATCAATCCACCCGGACGCTGATGCTCATACTTCACCTGCTGGCAATTGAGGCATTTAGAAACATAATCAACTATATCCCTCTTCATCCGCCTCCACCAGTAATGCTGTTTCAAGTCCTGATACATCTTCGCGGCACCCGGATGGATGGAATACCGCGAACTATGGGCCTCTGCTAGAATCAGCTCTCGAAGGTCATCTACATTGGGCACACAGATACGGCCCTGCATCCTCATAACTCCATCTTCCCCGATGGTAACATCCCGAGCATCGCCACGCCGAACTCTATCCTGAAGGACAAGCAAGTGAGGGTCGTCGAACTGACGCTCCCTGATGCGGTCAAATAGAGAAGACCGAGAAACCACACAAGCTAGAACCCGGCCGGGCTCCGAAAGATCCAGTCTAACCAACTGCCTGGCCAAAGCCTGAACATCCATCGCCATAGGCCTCTCCGAAGCTGGTAGATATGCCAAACTCCCCAAACTCGCTGCCCGACGACTCAAGGCATCAGCAACCACATTAGCCTTGCCGGATGATAGAGAATAGTAATATCATAGTCCTTCAGTAGTTCCAACCATCTCCTCTGACGCATATTCAGGTCCTTCTGCTTAAGCAAGTGCTGCAAGCTCCGGTGATCGGTGTAGATCTCACAAGGAACCCCATATAAATAATGACGCCAAATTTTCAAGGCGTGAACAATGGCAGCTAGCTCCAAATCATGAACGGGGTAATTCTTCTCATGCACCTTCAGTTGTCTCGACGCGTAGGCAATCACCCTACCGTCCTGCATCAATACCGCACCGAGTCCAACTCGTGAGGCATCACAATATACGGTATAGGACCCCGAACCTGTAGGCAACATCAATATAGGGGCCGAAGTCAAAGGCTGTCTTGAGCTTCTGAAAGCTCGCCTCACACTCGTCTGTCCACTTAAAAGGGGCACCCTTTTGGGTCAATCTAGTCATAGGTGCTGCAATCGAAGAGAACCCCTCTACGAAACGACGGTAGTAGCCCGCCAAACCAAGGAAACTGCGAATCTCAGTAGCGGAGGAGGGTCTGGGCCAACTCTGCACGGCCTCCACCTTCCTCGGATCTACTCGAATACCATCACTCGACACTACGTGGCCCAAAAATGCCACTGAACTCAACCAAAATTCACATTTAGAGAACTTGGCATAAAGCTGCTTCTCCCTCAGAATCTGAAGCACTATCCTCAAATGTTGCTCGTGCTCTTCCCGGCTCCGAGAATATACTAGAATATCATCAATGAAGACAATCACGAACGAGTCCAGATAAGGCCTGAACACACTGTGCATCAAATGCATAAATGCTGCTGGGGCATTAGTCAACCCAAAAGACATCACGAGGAACTCATAGTGACCATACCGGATCCTGAAGGCAGTCTTCGGGATATCTGGCTCCCGAATCTTCAGCTGGTGATACCCAGAGCGCAAATCAATCTTAGAAAACACATGTGCGCCCTGTAACTGGTCAAATAAATTATCAATACGGGGCAAAGGATACCGGTTCTTCACTGTAACCTTATTCAGCTGACGATAGTCAATACACATACGCATAGAACCGTCCTCTTTCTTCACAAACAATACAGGAGCACCCCAAGGCGAAACACTGGGTCGAATAAAACCCTTGCCCAATAACTCCTGTAACTGATCCTTCAACTCCTTTAATTCGGGAGGAGCCATACGGTACGGTGGAATAGAAATGGGCTGAGTGCCCGGCAACAAGTCAATAGCAAAGTCAATGTCTCTGTCGGGCGGCATGCCCGGAAGATCGGCTGGAAATACATCAGCAAAGTCACGTACCACATGAACAGAATCAATGGAGGGAGTATCAACACTGACGTCCCGCACATAGGCTAGATAAGCAGCACACCCCTTCTCAACCATACGCTGAGCTCTGAGAAAAGAAATAACACGGCTAGGGGTGTGATCTAGAGTACCACTCCACTCAATACGTGGAATACCTGGCATAGCCGGCGTCACGGTCTTGGCGTGACAATCAAGAATAGCATAATGGGGCGACAACCAGTCCATGCCCAGAATAATATCAAAATCGACCATCCCGAGCGACAATAGATCCGCTCTGGTCTCAAAATCACAAATGGTAATCAAACACGACCGATATACGCGGTCCACGGCCAATGAATCACCCACCGGAGTGGAAACATAAATGTGGGCACTCAAAGAATCCGAGGCACACCCGAATGAGAAGCAAAGTAAGAAGACACATATGAAAAAGTGGAACCGGGGTCGAATAGAACCGATGCCTCCCTGTGACTAACCAGAATAATACCTGTGATAACAGAGTCAGATGCAACAGCCGCAGCGCGATCAGGAATAGCATAGAATCTGGCCTGTCCCCCCTCTCGAGGGCGGCCTCTGGAACCCTGACCCCCGCCCCTGGATGGCTGGGCAGGTGGAGTGGCAGCTGGGGCTGGAATGATAGCCTGCTGGCCCTGAGAACCACGCGGATGCTGTGATGACTGATGAGGGGCTCCTCTCCTGCGTCTGGGGCACTCCCTAACCAGGTGGCGAGTATCCCCGCACTCAAAACAAGCTCTGGGAGGACGCGGTGGCTGTGACTGACCAGCCTCACCCCCATTAGTCTGACCCCTGGACGGACCCCGCGCAGGAGGTGCACTGGAAACTGGGGGAGAATAATAAGGCTCCTGAGGTGCTGGAAGAGCTGGGGTACTACCGGCTGCGGGCAATGCTGAGTGAACTGGATGACCGGAATAACCCCTGCCAAAACGACCGACTGCTGAAGTACGGGCACCAGAGAAATGGCCCGACTCACGAGACCTCTTGGCCTCTCTATCTCCCCGCTCTCTAGGGAGCATACTCTCGATCCTCCCGGCAATGCTAACTGCCTGCTGATAAGATATATCTGTCTCCAACTCTCTGGCCATGCTGGACCGGATCGGCGGAATCAGGCCCTCAATAAATCTCCGCACTCTCTCCCGAACCGTGGCTACCAAGGCCGGTGCATGCCTGGCTAGACGGGTGAAACTGATGGCATACTCCGATACTGACAAGGAACCCTGTCGCAACCGCTCAAACTCCGAGCGCCAAGAATCCCTAAGGCTCTGAGGGAAAAAACTCCCTCAAAAACATATCAGGATACTGCACCCAGGTCAATGAGGCAGACTCATTTGGACTATCCAACTCAGACGTGCGCCACCAATCATAAGCACCCCCACGAAGCTGAAAAGCGGTGAAGGAAACCCCGCTGGTCTCCACTATCCCCATAGTACGGAGGATACGATGACACTCCTCCAGAAAGCCCAATGCATCATCTGTAGCCAAACCACTGAACACCGGAGGATCGTATTTCTTGAACCTCTCTAATCTACCCTGCTTGCCCTCGGAGGCAGCTGGTCCACCTCCTGGTTGTGCTGGGGCGGCAGGAGGCATAACCAAAACATCTGGAACATGTCCCACTGGCACACGCTGCTCCGGTGTAACGGCTACGGAAGTCTGGGCCCCTCCCCCGGCCTGAGATGTAGCTGCAACAAGAGGAAGCAGTCCTGCCTGGGCTAAAGTGGTATACATACTCATGAACTGGGCCAGGTTCTCCTGTAGTGCTGGAGTAGTAGCAGCTGTAGTCGGTGTTCCAGGTGCCTGCGCTCCAACCTGGTCTACCTGTGGCACCTTAGCGGCAGAACGCGCGGGTGCTGTGGCTGCACCTCGGGCGCGTCCTCGTCCTCTACCTCGGCCCGGCCTCTGACGGCGGCAACAGGGGGCGCGGGTACTTGATCGTCGCGAGTAGCTCGTGTCCTCACCATCCGTGAGAGAATAGAAAGCAATAGTTTAGATTTTTGATGCCAAAAATGTCGCACGACAAGGAATCCAAAAGAAATGAAGAGTTTCCTAAACGGTTACATAGCCCCTCGTAGATAAATACAGACGTCTCCGTATCGATCAGCGAGACTCTAAGTAACCGGTCTGTGTCCCGTGACTCCTATGAACCTAGAGCTTTGATACCAACTTGTCACGACCCTAGTTCACCAATTGTGAACATGTCATGATGGCACCCAGTCCCCACGACTAGGTAAGCCTAACACGCTGCGAAATCTATAAATTATAATTACTTAAATAAGAAACAGCGGAAAATAACATAAAAGATATGTAATCCGTGCCACTTGGCACATACATCCATCACACAATAAATAAACACTACCAAGATCCGGAACCCCACGGTAACACAGACTAAAAGAGAAATACAACTGTGGCTCTATGTGTAAAGAGTATCTAACAACGAAATGAAGAAAATGTCAACTAGTAATACTAGAATAGAAGGGAAGCCTCCGGATCCGCGGACGTAGCAGATCATACCTCGAAGTTTCCCGAAAGCTGCAGAATCACCTAGTACGAGCCTGCTCTGATGTACCTGGATCTGCACAACAAAAGTGTGCAGAAGAGTAGCATGAGTACACCACGGCGGTACTCGGTAAGTGCCAAGCCTAACCTCGATGGAGTAGTGACGAGGAAGGTCAGGGCCCTACTGAGAAACAATAATAATATGATGATAACAAAATAAACAGTTTAACAGATAACAACAAAATTTCCAAAATAACAACATTTACTGAAACTGTCTACAATCAAGCTAATAACAAATAACCAACTCTATAAACAAGTCCAGGATCTGTGGGAATTGAACCCACAGTCCCATTCTCAGTACCTTTGGGTCTCCGGGAATCGAACCCGCAGCCCATGTCTCAATAGTATCTCAATAGCTCAGGATCTCCGGGAATCGAACCCGTAGTCCACATTTCAATAAATCTCAGGATCTCGGGAATCGAACCCGTAGTCCACATTTCAATAAATCTCAGGATCTCGGGAATCGAACCCGTAGTCCACATTTCAATAAATCTCAGGATCTCGGGAATCGAACCCGTAGTCCACATTTCAATAAATCTCAGGATCTCGGGAATCGAACCCGTAGTCCCTACCAATAACTCAGGATCTCGGGAATCGAACCCGTAGTCCCTACCAATATCACTCCGGGTCTCTGGGAATCGAACCCACAGCCCTGGGTCTCCGGGAATCGAACCCGCAGTCCACAAGCACAGCAATTAAAGGAATACACAGAGAGAATAAATTATGCTTAACTATAACTTCACCGAAAAAAAAAATAGTGCCAATAATTATCAAGGAGTTCAAATAAGGCAATTAGGCAACTAAATAGTTAAGGGCTACCTAATCATGTTTTTCTATCCACTACCGGAAAAATATCAAACTAACAGCCAAAGACAGGAATACCGCTCATCGAACATTTTTAATAAATACGTGTTCAACAACCAGCGCATGTACACGCCCGTCACCTCGCGTACAAGGCATTAAAACTATCACATAATATCCTAGGGGTGAAAATTCCCCCACACGAGGTTAGACAAGCCACTTACCTCAATTCCGGTACAATACCGCTAAGCAATAACCCTCTTGCCACGAATGTCGGCCTCCACAAGTGTAGAATCTGATAAAAATCAATAGAATCACATCAAAATAGGCCAATTGGGCATTACCCAATCAAATTAACTCAAAATACACCAAAACCCACAAGTTGCCAAAACCCGACTTCCGGTACGCTTATCGAAAAATCACGAAAATTATATATTCGTTTTCCTTATCTCAATACGAGTCCGTGCATATAAAATTTATCGAAATCGGACTCCGTTTGCCCATTCAAATCAAAGATTTTCTAACATTTAGGCCTAGGGCTCAAACCCACCTTTAATCTTCCAATTTCGGTGAAATAATCATGGATTTCATGATAAACCAACGAATTAAGGTCAAGAAACTTACCCCCGATGAATTCCCGATGATATCCCAACGTTTTCCCTTTCAAAAACCTCTCTTGGAGCTCAAAAATGGCGTTTTTGTGTATGGGGGTCGCGGGTGTTATGTTCTGAACTTAAGCTCACTGCCAGACATTTTCCTTCATCGCGTTCGCGTGGCCTGTCACGCGTTCGCGATGCTCTAACCCATTTACCCTTCGCGTTCGCGTGACGCCGCTCGCGTCCGCGATGCACAGCCGGCTAAACCTTCGCGAACGCGGCGCTAGTCCACGCGTTCGCGATGACCTTATTTCCCATCCAACTCGCCTTGCTCTTCGCGAACGCGACACAGGGGATCGCGAACGCGGTGCCTCCCCTTCTTCCACTACGCGAACGCGACGCCTTGGACGCGAACGCGATGCTCTGCAGCACCCGGCCTACGCGAACGCGAACAAGGCCCTCGCGAACGCGATGGCTTAAATCTTGCCCAGTGATCTGCAGTTTTTCTGCAGATTTTTCATGCCCCAAAGTGTCGGATGATGGTCCGAATTCATCCCGAGGCCTCCGGGACCCCAACGAAAACCACCAACATACTCCAAAACACGATACGAACTTATTCCAATCATAAAAACACGTCTAACAACATCAAAACCCATAAATCACATCGATTCAAGCCTAAGTTTCTTAAAACTTTCCGAATTGCATATTTGATCAAAAACCCGACCAAACGACGTCCGAATGACCTGAAAATTTGCGGACATATCCAAAATCACATAACGAAGCTACAGAAATTGTCGGAATTCCATTCCGACCCCGGATCAAAATCTCACCTATCGATCGGATTCGCCAAAATTTCAACCTTCGGCATTTCAAGCCTAATTGAGCTACGGACCTCCAAAATACCTTCCGAACGCGCTCCTAACCCCGAAATCACCTAACGGAGCTAATGGAACCATCGGATTTCCGTTCCGAGATCGTCTTAACACTGTTCCGGCTATGGGCCATTTTCTAGTTTCAAAGCTCTTATTTGGGGACTAAGTGTCCCAAAATGCTCAAATTTTCGGAACCGACTCTCCCGGCAACCCACAATAGCAGAAATGAGCTTTGGGGAACAGTTAAATTAGGGATAGGGGCGTAATTTCCTAAAACGACCGGTCGGGTCGTTACACGGGAAATCTCGAAGAATTTCTTTAAGTCTTCTCGTGGCTTCTGAACTTTTGTCATTTAAGTTGCTTGCAAAAGCTATTGTAGCCCAATTATCAGGTACACGGGGTAAAGTTATCCTTTCACGTTGGAATCAATCAACAAAATCTCTGAGCAACTCTGACTCCCCTTGTTTAATTTTGAAACTGTCTTCCATTCTTTTCTCAACCTTTTGAGCTCATGAATGCACCTTAATAAAATAATCTGCAAGCTCAGCAAAAAAGTTTATAGAATTTTCAGGTAAAAGAGAATACCAGGTTAATGCATCATTGGTAAGTGTTTCTCCAGATTTCTTGACCAACACGGACTCAATTTCTTGCTTTGTAAAATTGTTTCCTTTGACACCTGTAGTAAATGCAGTCACATGATCACGTGGGTCTGTTGTGCCATCATATTTCAAGATGTCAGTCATTTTGAACATTTTAGGGATTGGAAGGGTAGCAACACTTGGTTTCCAAGGTTGTTGCGAGTATTTATCCATATTTACTCCTTTGATTACATGGGGGAACTCCAGGGATTTGCTCGATACTCTCGTTTTGTTCTTTGAGCTGTTTCTGCAAAGTTAGTACTAAATTTTGCAAATAAGAATTATTTGTATTACCTGGATCTACTTCCTGTGGTTCGCTTGGGGTTCCTTCAATTTCCAGAATTAACAAGGCCAGAACGAGGATTCTCCAATGTATTGTTATTAAGCGTAGGTATGGGTGGTATAGCAGGTAACCGGCTAACTAGAGCTTGAAGAGCTTTACTAACCCGTGCATCAATTATTTTTTGTAAAGCTTCATCTAGTCCCTCAAAATGTTCAGATTGCCCTTGTTCATCAGCACGAGATTTAGGAGTAGGAGTACCTTCATGAGATTGATGTGTTGAATTTTTGGGGGAAGGAACTATGTTAATGTTGTGTAAATCTCCTTGATTCTGATGGATTTGATTTTCATTACTATTATTGTTGTTGTTGTTGTTGTTTGACATGACGATAACAACAAATAAAATGTAACTTAAAAAGGAATAGATTATCAGATTCCCATTAACGGAACCAATTTGTTTAACCACTAAACTGAATATTTGGTTAAAGCTAGAAATTAAGAGAAAAATCGGGTTACTGATAATCAAGAAATGAGAGATTTTGATAATAACAACAAAGCAATAAGTATATTTTTTTAGTATAATCACAATGATGTTTCGTGTCCTTACAGATGTTAATACCTTCCCCTTTTATAGTTAATTCTAGGAGAAAGCGTAATGCCATTGTCTTAATGAGGCAATTATGAGCAATAAATGAAAAAGAAATGTTACTAAATCTTTCTTATTAAATACAAATTCTCTCAACGTATTTGTCATTTAATGATGAATTTGGACTCTTCTACGCTATCGAATTCATTTCTTTAATTCCATATGATCTTCGAGCTTCAAATGACTCAAATAGGCACAAGTCTTGTTTCATTTGAATAATAGCTCATGCCTTTATGTATCTTCTCTCCTGCATCTGTTGTTGCTCATACCTTTTAACTGATTAACACACTTTGACTGTTTGACCAGTCCATGTGTCGTGACACATCATCAATAATATTTAAATTCAGTTTTTTCCAATACATGCTTAAGAAAGCAACAAGAGACGATATATTAGTACTATAAATTGACTCATAATAAAATAGCATAAACTACATAACATAACATAAAATAATAAAATAACAGCAATATAAGAAATATAGGAAATACGAAAAAGATAGAAGGTATAATAATATCCAACAGATAAAGCCCTGCATCAGTAACTGACCAGTAGCATCCTAAGACTAACTCCTAACTCGCTAGTCTCATTCTAGTGCGTTGTAGAAATATTCACAACTTTTCACTACTCTACATCCTTAATGGTCGACCTCCATAATTTCATGTCAAGGGCCATGTCCTTAGTAATTCTAAGTCGCGTCATGTTCTGACTGATCACCATTCCCCTATACTTCTTAGGTCTCCCTCTACCTCTCATCGTGCCCATCACAACCAGTCGCTCACACCTCCGCACCGGTGTATCAGTGCTCCTTCTATGAATGTGCCCAGGCCATCTAAGTCTTTCTTCCCGCATCTTGTTCTCATGGAGTCCACGCCCACCTTCTCTCGAATATCTTTATTCCTAATCTTATCCATCCTTGTATGCCCGCACATCCACCTCAACATACTCATCTCTGCTGCTTTTTCTTTTTGGATGTGTGAGTTTTAAACCGGCCAACACTCGATCCCATACAACATGTGACGACCCAAAGGGTCATCACCTATTTTTCTCATTTTCCCCGTGCTTTCGAGGCCTTGAAAACCTCATTTTATGTTGCCTCGATTTACGTGCATAGTCCGGGCATGTAACCGAAAAGATTTTGTGCTAGAATATGTGAATTCTATGAAATATTTGAAGAAAATTGATATTAATATTGATATAGTTGACTTTGGTCAATATTTTCGGTAAACGGACCCGGACCCGAGATCGGACGGTCCCTGAAGGTTCGTAGGAAAATATGGGACTCGGGCACACGTCCGGAGTCGAATTCTGAGGCCTAGAGCCCAAGATATGAGTTTTTCTGTTAAATTGTTTTTGCTGAAATTATTAAATGAAAATGGATTAAATGACCATGGTATCATGCTCGTATTTTGGTTCCGACGCTCGGTACAAGTCTTAAATATTATATAAGTGCTTCCTGCAAAGTTTGATGACATTTGAACGTCGTTTGATGTGTTTTGAACCTTGAGTTCCAAATTTGAAAGTTTATGAAGTTAAAGGGATAAAATCATGAATATGAGGCTTGATTTGATGAAAGCGATGTTATATTGGCGATTTGATCACACGAGCAAGTTTGTAGTATGTTTTTGAAGTTGTGTGCATGTTTGGTTTGGAGATCGAGGGCTCGGGTAAAGATTTGATAGGTCGTTAGAGCAGATTTTGAAAAATAACACAGCTAGTATTTTTCCCGAGCTGATATCTTCGCAATTGCGAAGAAATGCTCGCAATTGCGAAATGAATCAAATTTGTCCTTGGTTTGCAAATGCGAACCAATCTTTTCAAATGCGAAGATGGCAGGAAAATTCCTAGGCTCGCAAATGCGAGTAAAATCTCACAAATGCGAAGAACTCAGAAGCCACCTTAAGTTCGCAAATGCGAACTTTATCTCGCAAATGCGAGGCTGATAGACTTGGGCTAGAGTTCGTAAATGTGAACGATTTCTCGCAAATGCAAGGGAAATAGTCCAAAACCTTCTATGGTCGCAATTGTGAACAATTGTTCGCAATTCCCATATCCGCAGCCGTGCAATCTGATACTTAAACGAAGTTTACACCTCTTTTCTTCATTCTTTCATAACCCAACACACCACACACGATTCTCCAAGAGCAAAATCACTCCAAGACACTTGTAAGTCTCTTTTTACTTAATTCTTTCAAATCCTAACATCATTAAACATGTTTTTCAAGAGAAATCAAAGGTTTTCATGGTGGAAATTCTTATTTTTGGGTAGAACCTAGGGTTTTCATGAATTGTGGAATTAGACCTCGATTTGAGGTCCGATTTTGAAACAAATCATATAATTGAACTCGAGAGAGAATGAGTAACCGGATTTTGGTCCGAACCCCGAGTTCCGACTATGCGAGACTAGGGGCATTTTGGAAAGTTTTGGGTTAAACTTTGAGAAAACTATTTTTAAGCATCCAAACCAATTTATATAGTATTTATTAAAGTAATTGAACCAATTGTGAGTAGATTCGAGCAAGTTGAAGGCTGAAATTCGAGGTAAAGTTATAATTGAAGGATAATTGGACTTTAGGGCTTAGAGGTAAGTGTTTGATCTATCCTATCTTGAGGGAATATGATTAATGTGCTAAATGCTATGTGATCGAGTGCGGTGTATGGGCTGTGGTGACGAGAATTCATACACTGGCGTCTAGCATGACCGTGAGTCGTTTGATGACATATATTGTGGGATGTTCTTAAGACATAATCTTGAACCCTTGCCGGGACTTTATTGTGAAGTTGATTATTGTTTTCCCTTGCCGGGACTTTATTGTGAAGTTGATTATTATTTCCCTTACTGGGACTTTACTGTGATGATTATTGTGTCCCTTGCCGGGACTTTACTGTGATAATTATTGTGTCCCTTACCGGGACGGTTCATGTTAATTGTTTTCATTCTTATGCCCTTAACTGTGATTGTTATTTGGGTGAGGAAGAGTGGTAATGCATGAAGGGTGATGCCGTGCCTTGTTTTATTGATTATGCATGAAGGGTAATGTCGTGCCTCGTTTTATTGATTATGCACGAAGGGTAATACCTGATAACTAGGAATTTTGCATGCTTTTAAAACCTTTCTTGCCTGAGCTTTGTGAATAAAATGTGTTTAACTGGCCTTGAATTGCTTACAAGTGCGCTATTTTGCAGGTTTGAGCGACAAATGGATGAATACCGTCAAAGCGGCTCAAAAAGGAGTGAAACCGGCAAAGCATCAAAGAAGAAGTAGAAGGACTACAAAGAAGCCTGTGCGGACCGCACTGTTTTGGCGTGCGGCCGCACAGGTAGATTCAGAGAAGATCCCAGTCCAAGCTTCCACTGCGTGGACCGCACAGATTTGGTGTGCGGCCGCACAGGAATGATCAGAGAAGGCAAATCTCCCATGCAGACCCACGCGGACCGCATCCACAAGTGTGCGGTACGCAATGAAGAAGACCAGAGAGAAAATGTTTAAAGAACAAATCCCACGCGGCCGCGTGCCAAATCAGTGCGGCCCGCGTGGGTGAGGAATCAGAGAGTCTGCATTTGAAGGATTTACACAGTGCGACCGTATGACAAAAGTACGCGGTCCGCGTCACTATACCTATGCGGCCGCGTGAGAAATGTTCGTGGTCTGCGTGACTTGTTCCAACACAGTCCTTCTGAAGCCCAAATGCCCTACGCGACGGCAAGACAAAAGTGTGCGGTCCGCGTGAGACCCGCAGGGGCAGTTTTTTTCGGAAATTTCAGTGTAGTATAAATAGCTTCTTTTTCTTTTTTAGGTTATGTTAGATATTACACAGTGACGGTTGAACTCGTGAGAACACTATATACGCCTATTTTGGGCAATTTTGTAGTAGTTTAACATTAGATTTCAATTATAATCATTTACCATGTCTATTTCATCTTCAATTTCTTCATCTTCTTCAATTTCCATGGCTAGCTAAACCCATAGCTAGGGTTGTAGCCCAACCCTAGTGTGGGTAATTGATGGGTTAGATTACTAAATGATTGGATGATTGTTGGTGTTTAGTTTTGGGTTGATTGAATGTTTTTCATTGGGATTTTGTGGTTGTAAACATAAAATCTAGTTTTGTGGATTTGGGCTCTACTTGAGAAAGAGAGTCTAAAATCTCTCAATCAATCCCAACAAGGATTTGGGATGGACCCATGAGAATGGTAGTCTCAAGTAACGGGTATAAACCTCGAGAGAGTAGTTACCCAAACTTGAGCCTAAAGTTGCTTGGGTAAATTAGCCTACCCAATTGGTCTCTCGAGAGTCAATTGGGCAAAAATTGTTCTCTCTACCGAGAGGTGTGAGAATGAATGCATAGAGCAACGGTTATCCAATAATCCCATGACATCATCTTTGCATTGAATTTCTATACCCATTAGTTATTCCACCTAGGTAAATGCTACTTCCCTAGTCCCCTTTCCCATTAGCATATTACAATTAGAATTAAGCTTAGCATAATCTGGATTGCATAATAGTAGTTGATAAATTAGTTTATAAAGAGAAAACACCAAAAATGCTTGAAGTCAAACTAGAAGCTAAATCCCAATACTAGTGCAGCGTAATTCCTTACTCCAATATCTAACTCCCTGCGAATTGACCCCAAACCACTATTCGGGTAAAAGTAGTTGTGCCCTTCGGGTTGAGTTTGCTACGATTACTTTTTGGCGCCGTTGCCGGGGAGTTAACGGTGTTGATTAATTGCGTTGCTAGTGTGTGTTTTGCTTCTTCTTTCCTTTTTTTACTAATTTTCTTGACTTAATCTAATAGGTACAAATGGCGGCAAATGCTAATCTTCCCCTTGGCGATGCCATGGCGGGGGAGGAGGTTGAGGACCTTGAGCAAGATGACTTTACGGTACAAAATGTACCACGAAGGGCTCGAAATGCTAATGCTAATCAACATGACCAAATTCCAGACCCTCCTCCGCCACCGCCAAGGGTTGCACCAAGAGCAATGACAAACCAAGGATATGCTAGTGCCATTGTTCCTCCCCGAATCCGAGCGGGGAACTTTCAAATTACAAATGTGATGCTGACACTATTGGAGCAAAGAGGGTATTTTACGGGTGCCTCCAATCAAAATGCCTACAAGCACTTAAAGGGGTTTGTAGATACTTGTTGGGGAAGCAAACAAACCAATGTGTCCGAAGATGCTTTGCGATTGTGGCTTTTCCCTTTCTCATTGAGGGTAAGGCGCTAGATTGGTTGGAAAGGTTGCCGAATCACTCAATCACTACATGGGACGAATTGGCGGACAAGTTCATTGCCAAGTTCTTTTCCCCGACTCATATGGCGGCCTTGAGAGATGAGATTCTAGCCTTCAAGCAAGAGCCAACGGAGCTGTTACATGAAATTAGGGAGAGGTACCGGACTATGGTGAAAGAGTGCCCTAACAATGACATGACCGATGCTATGGTTCAACAAACTTTATATAGGGTGGTCAACACGGCGAACCAATGCATTGTGAACCAATTAGCGGGAGGCAATTTCATGAAGTTATCTTTGGAGGAAGCATGTGATGTTATGGACCAAATGGTCGACACTTCATTGGCATGGCAAAGTCGGGCGAATGTACCTCAAGGAGATCCGAATATTATTCATCTACATAAAGAGTTGCATGACCATGGACAAGCCATTGCCGAGCTCACTGCAACCATGAATCAATTGGCGAAAGCTCAACTTCAACAAGTGTAAAATCCACGCCAAGTGAATTCTATGGAGAATGTGTCAATGTTGAAAAGAAGGAATAGAGGGCAACAAGCGCAACAAGGACAATGTGATCAAAATGAGAACAACAATGATGGAGGATTTTCTAATGATGGCTTTGACGATCAAGATGAAGATTGTCAATATGTGAACAATTTCCAAGGCAATAGAGGGAATCAAAATAATCAACAATGGCGTTCCCAAGGTAATTGGGGGAACCAACAAGGAAGATGTAATTGGATAATAACAACAATAGGAATGGTGGTGGAGATTGGAACAATCAAGGAAACAATTGGAACAATCAAGGCAATAATTGGAACAATCAAAGAAATGGTGATAGCAATTGGAGTGGTAATAATAGCAATTGGGGGAATAATAATAACTAAGGCGGTTGGAACAATGGAGGCAATCAAAACAATCGGGGGCAAGGTTTTCAAAGAGCTCCCATGTATCAACAACCCAACAATCCACACCCTTTCCATTCATAAGGATCAAGTTCTTCGGGCAATAATATGGGTTGAATTGAAATCATGTTCGAGCAAATGATGAAAAAGAATCAAGATTCAAATGCCCAACTAGCTTCTCACAATACTTCAATCTGGAATTTGGAAGTTCAAATCGGCCAACTTTCTCAATCTTTGAACTCCCGACCTAAAGGTGCACTACCAAGTGACACGGTGGTGAACCCGAAGGGAGGGAACAATCATGTGATGGCAGCGACAACTAGGAGTGGAAGAGGCGGTGTTGTAAATGCCTCAAATGAGAATCGAGTTGTGAATGAAAAAGCTTATTTGAATGATGATGACATGCCAGTGAATGATGACCATGTGGTTGAACCTATTGCAACAAATTATGTGAGGATTGAAATTGAGGATGAGGCCGGGATTGAGTCCCAAGATACCGTGAACCTATCTAGGGAACACATCATTGATATTCCCAAGCCATCTATTCCAAAGGCCAAGTCACCCTTGCCAAGGCCTCCTCCACCTTATCCTCAAAGATTGGCAAAGCAAAAAGGAGATAATCAATTTAAGAAGTTCATAGAGATGATGAAGAGCTTGACCATTAATGTGCCCTTGGTGGAGGCACTTGAACAAATGCCCGGGTATGCGAAATTTATGAAGGACTTGGTAACGAAGAAAAGGTCGATGGATTGTGAGACGATAACGATGACTCACCAAGTGAGTGCCATACTTCATTCCATGGTTCCTAAGCTAGAAGACCCCGGTGCCTTCACCATCCCTTGTACAATTGGAAGTGCTAATTTTGCTAAAGCACTTTGTGATTTGGGTGCTAGTATCAATCTCATGACATATTCCGTGTTTAAAACCTTGGGTATTAGACAACCCCGTCCAACATCAATGAGGTTGCAAATGGCGAATCATTCTATGAAGAGGCCTTTGGGAATTATTGATGACGTTCTAGTGAGAGTTGACAAGTTTATCTTACTGGCCGATTTTATCATTCTTGATTGTGAAGTGGACTTCGAAGTCCCTATCATTCTTGGTAGGCCATTCTTAGCCACCGGGAAAGCTCTAGTTGATGTTGAAGCGGGAGAATTGACATTTAGGGTCGGTGATGAAAAAGTGGTGTTTGATGTTTGCAAATCCATGTGCCAACCAAATAGCACCGAAGTGTGCTCGTTTGTGGACATTGTCACGGCGGTGATAGTGGATGACACAAGCGCCATGATCAATGTTGAGGATCCACTTGAAGCGGTACTTTTGAACATGGAGGTCAATGAGGATGCCGATCGCGTGGAATGTAAATGCTTTGCATGGTATGTGCTTGTACTCTTATGAGCCAAGGAAGCTATCTTTGGACCTTGAGAACCGCAAGACTCCTCCTACTAAGCCATCTATTGAGGAGCCGCCGGTGTTGGAGTTGAAACCACTTCCTACTCACCTCAGGTATGAGTACTGGGTCCTAATTTCACTTTGCCAGTTATACTTTCCTCTTGCTTGACTAACATGCAGGTTGACGCCACTTTGGCGATCTTACAAAAGCGCAAGCGAGCAATTAGATAGACTTTGGCGGATATTCAGGGAATAAGCCCCGCGTTTTGCATGCACAAGATAATATTGGAGGAGAATGCTCGACCATCACTTGAGCACCAAAGAAGATTGAATGAAGCAATGCAAGAGGTTGTCAAGAAGGAGATTATCAAATGGTTGGATGCCGGGGTGGTCTACCCCATCTCGGATAGTTCTTGGACCTCTCCGGTCCAATGTGTTCCAA
The DNA here is from genome assembly GCA_032618575.1 of Nicotiana noctiflora. NCBI lineage: Eukaryota > Viridiplantae > Streptophyta > Magnoliopsida > Solanales > Solanaceae > Nicotiana > Nicotiana noctiflora. Next base: position 184,890 of record JASVEL010004995.1, read on the forward strand.
TGAAGGGTGGCATGACGGTTGTCACCAATGCAAACAATGAGCTTGACGAGTTTAGATTTCATGCATACTCCAGCTTGTCTTTATATAAGGACAAGATGAAGTACTTTCACGACAAATATGCTCGAAGCAAGGAGTTCAAGGTTGGTGACATGGTCGTTCTCTTCAATTCCCGGTTGATATTATTCCCGAGAAAGCTCAAGTCAAAGTGGAGTGGCCCTTTTGAGGTAGTAGGCGTGACCCCGTTTGGAGATCTAGACTTAAAGAACAAGACTGGTGAAATATTTTGAGTTAATGGGCATCGGGTGAAGCACTATTTGGGGAAGCCGGATGATAGCCAGGTTGTGGCACTCTTGCACCTGAAATGATGGAATGGTAATTTGCGTCATGCCGCGATGTTAAATCAGGTGCTTCTCGGGAGGCAACCCATGTCTTTTTCTTTTTCTTTGTTTTTCTTCATCAGTAGGATAGGATTTTTGAGCTAACAATGTGTGAAGTGTTGCAGGGAGTATGTTGAAATAATGCAGGGAAAATACAAAAGTAACCAGTCTCTGAAGTTTGGCCACGCGGCCGCACAACAAATCAGTGCGGTCCGCATGGCTTGTTTAAGCCGAAGATCTGAGCCTAAGGAAACCCACGCGGCCCGTGTGGAAAAAGTGTGCAGTCCGCGTGGGCTGGGCAAAGGAGGATGAAAATTCAGCAGGTCTCTGAAGTTTGCCATGCGGCCGCACACTAAATTAGTGCGGTCCGCGTAGAAATTAGTCACCTGAGCAGTTCTCTGAAGTTTTCCACGCGGCCGCGTACCAAAACAGTGCGGTCCGCGTGGAAACTAATCAGTCAAGCAGGTTTCTGAAGTTTGTCACGCGACCGCAACACAAATCAGTGCGGTTCGCTTGACTTTGCTGGGAAAATAAATAAGGAGTAAATCTTGCGCGGTCCGCATACCAAAAGTGTGCGGCTGCGCAGGTGGGTAAGTGAAGGGTCCCACGTCTTTTTCTATAAATAGGGACCCATGGCCTTCATTAAACCTTTTGGCCAAATTTCCTTCTGAGATCCTTTTCACTGTTCATTCCCGTCTCTTGTGCTTCAATTACTAATTCAACTACTCTTGGTAACATTTCATCTCTAATTCATCATCTTCATTACTTTATTTTGTATATAAATTAATTAATGTTAGTATAATTCTTAATTTCTTTAATTTTTCTTCTTTTAATTGATAATATTAGGATCAAGCATGATAGTTGTAGAATTATGGCTAAGTTTCTTGTTAAAATAACTTAGTAGGGACACCTAGGACACATGATGTGAAAACAATGGACTTAATTGAACAAATGCACCCTACCAGTTTTGTTTTTCCCTACGTGGCCGCATAACTTTGTTGTGCGGCCCGCGTGCTTGACCTACCTGAAGAACCCTAACCTATGCGGCTGTGGTCCAAATTAGTGCAGACCGCGTGCCCAAGGTTCAGAGAATGATAAATTTGGGAGTCTCTTCTGTGCAGACCGCGTCCATTTCTGGGTGGTCTGCGTTGACCTCACGCAGCCGCGATGCAAATCAGTGCGGTCCGCGTGGGTCAACTTCAGAGAGTTTTTTTTAATCAGTTGATCAGCTTGTGTGGACCGCGTGGAAAAAATGTGCGGTCCACATTAACCTCATGCGGCCGCAATGCAAATTAGTGCGGTCTGCTTGGGTCAACTTCAAAGGATATTGCATGTGGCTGCTTAGTCTGTGTGGACCACGTGGCAAAAGGTTGCGGTCCGCGTGACCTCTGTTCCCTACTGTGCCTATTCTGTATATACTCTTCTTTCATTGTATACTGCTCACGTGCTTCGACTAACCAATCTAGACTTTATTTATGTAGACAATGACGAAGAAACATATAGCACAACGTGGGGGTAAACAACCCGGTATGGGTGGTCCCTCCCGAGGGGGAAAAGGCAAAAGGATTGTAAAACTCACCCCGGAGGTCCGAGAAAACATAAAGAAAACCCAAAAGTTGATTAGGGAAGCTGACAGAATGGCCTCTTATTCCACGAGGAGTGATTACATTCCTTCCAGAAGTATAACCTCAGAGTCTGCCCCCTCTCACATGTTCGTCTCAGTACCCAACATGGCTTCATCATCTCCAGACAAAGACCAACCCACAACTGCCACCTCCAAGCCAGTAAATATAGTCTCAAACTCGTCTGATGAGTCTCGAGCTGAGAAGAATAGTGATGATGAATACTCTACCTCTCCCACAGCTTCACTATCAGGGGAGAGTGGAGGGCATGCGGAAGGAGGAGAGCCACATGTGAGTGGTATAGAGCGGACAAGGGATCCAAATGTGTGGGCTGATAGATTTTTCAGTGAGCTAGTATGGCACAAATTCAGAGAGTGGTGGCCAAAGAGGAGATTGATCCCGGAGAGGAGATTCATTGATGTGGACTTACTACTGCACAACCCTCATGTGCAAGCACAGTTCCATACTAGATAGGGTTGGAGCTTCTTTAAGAAGCGGGTGGAGAATGCGAATGAGCATATGGTTAAAGAGTTCTATGTAAACATCCACCATTTAGTCCAGGATTCCACTGCCACAAAAGTGAGGGATCAAATTGTGTTGTTTGATGGGAAGTCTCTAAATGAATTCTTGGGGTTCGCGGATGAAGATGAGTCCCAATATCTGGAGAAGTTGGCCTAAAATGAGGAGGCCCGTCCTTGATTAGCAGAAGTGCTAGCTGCTCCCGGAACTGTTCCGGTGTGGCTAAAGGCACAAGAGAAGATTTATAGGAACACCCTCAGCTTCGAAGCAAAAGGGTGGTTGACCTTTGTCTACAACCGTCTGGATCCTGCCACTCATGACCATTCAGTGCCGATTGATCGAGCGGTGTTGGTAGCTTCAATCATGGCCAACTTCCCATTGAATGTGGGAAATATCATACATAGGGTCATCTTAACTGTGGGCCACGAGACCAAGACAAACTACTCCTTCCCCAACACATTGACATTGTACTTCAAAGAGTTGAAAGTGAAAAGAAAGAAGTTTGATGTTCTGGTGCCTCCGGCGGGGGCTTATTCGTGGTATGATCAAAAGGGTCCGGACAACCCTAAGATGGCCAAGAAGAGCCAAGCCACCACTTCCACCACAGCTGGCAAGTCTAAGGAGCCAGCTATCACTACTACTGAGCAGACCACTTCACTCCCTCCGGGTCCATCTACAACACCTTCATCCTCTACAGCTGATTCGGAGATTCCAGTCTCTAAGACGCACCGGTTCACTGCCAACCAGCTGTCCTATACATTGACCAGTTTGAACAACTGGATGTCGGCTGCGACGTCCAAGTTATCCATATTGACGATAGTGGTTCAGGCCCATAGTGCACCAGTGACGATGGAGGTCCCAGCTTCTATTGAGGACACATTGAAGAAGATCCTGGATAACCAGGAGAAGATGATGAAGAAGCAGGATAGTCTGGCTGAGGCAGTTGACTCACACAGTAAGGCACTCAAAAGACTTGCTAGGGAGCATAGGAAGTTGAGGAAGACCAAGGCCTCAACGGAGTCGGTTGCAGCTCTGAAGGAGGAGGTGGACAAGTTGGTAGCTGATCAGTTGCCCCTGGATCTATTATTTGGTGAGCCAGCCGTAGAGCCACAGGCGAAGCAGCCACAGGAGGAATAGGAAACTCCCCAACACTAAGGGAGTGGTGATCATGGTAGCTTCTGAGCAGCGGGAGGGGCCCTCCAGTGCACCCACAGCAGCAGATGAGCCTCCTCCGGAGCAGGCACTTGTCCTAGCAGCATAGCAGTAGGTTGGGGACCAGTCTAAGGTCCCCACCACTATAGCGGACGAGGGAGCCAGTCAGAGTCATCCAGTTGATCAGGCTTGAGGGGCCATCTATATCGTTTATTTTGTGCTTATTTGATAGTTAGCATTGGGGATAATGCTAGCTCTTATTCGTGGCAGTGTGCCCTACTATTTTTCATTTTTGACTGTATATATTTTGATTACTTTTAATACATTCGTAGATGTAGTATGTGTATATATTTTAACACTTTGATCTACTTTAGTTTCATTTTGAACACTTTTGATTATATATACGGATCTATCTTTGTTCATATTCGTTTGCCTTTTCATTTTTGGTTATTCTCGTAGAATCATTAGATTTTGTTTTAAGTTTTCAATAAACCCGTGGTTTTCTTAATGCCACGGTTCTTTCCAAGGGTAAAGTATTGTGTGAACCGGGTGGCTCTTCCCTATGATAGATAGCGTGACAACTTTCTTAAGGGTTGAGTCAGGTTTTTCTTTTTCTTTTTGATTTTCAAACTTTTTGTTGGTTAAGGGTACCTCGGGCGAACTTCACTAGGGCCTAGCACATTTTTCTCCGATCTTATGGTCAAAGGCATCAAGTTGTGTCTAGAATGGTGAAAGTTATGGCCTTGAGAATCTTGTGTTGACCGAACAACCATCGATTGGTCATATGGACCAAAGTGTGCTTGAATCTATTCCGAGATTGTTGTGGGCCTTCGACTCCATTTTTGGTGATCTCTGAGTGTAACTGTGGTGAGAAATAGAATTGTGAGCCCAAGTACCGTACCGATGGTCTAGAACTTGCCCCGAATGTTTGTTGAGGGGAAATCCTAGGTGAAACTTGACTTGAGAAGTGAGTGTAGGCCATCTTTGATCCAAATGAACATACCTTGAATCAATCCTTCCAACCTACCAATAAATGAATCCCTAGTCACCCCTTTGAGCCTAAAACCTTATTTCTTCATAAACCAAAGTGCGAGCCTATCAGTTTAGACCTTCTCTTGGAACCCAAAATCTTCCCTTAAAGTGATTGCAAAAGTATAAGTTTGGGGGGGGGGGAAGACAAGATAAGTACAAGAAAGGCACCAATGTGGCAAAAAGGCACAAAAGCAATAAGGAAAAGAAATTCAATGAAGAAAAAGGAAACAAAGAGAAAAACAAGCAAAAAGTTGAAAAAGACCCAAAAATGGGGGACCAAAAAGAATTGAAAAGTGAAAGGGAAGAAGGAAGAATGAGAATGAAGTGATCAAAGAAAGAAGTGTAAATTGCAAAACGGAAGAGTGACATGGTATCTCTCTTTCACCCCTTAAAAAGAGGAAATGTCAAAAAGAGTCAAAAAGGTGTTCCATAAATGAATCAAAAGAAGCGCTTTAGGGAAGGTTGAACCAATAAGAGCCAAATTCCTACCCTACCCAAAAAGCCTTCACAATGACTCCCAAAAAGTCCTATATGATCTCAAGTTGAGAAGAGCCTACATTAGTGGATACGTACATAAAGGGCAAGCCTATGGTACCTAGTGTCGGGCTTAGGGTCTCTTCTTTGAGAGAGCGAGTGTGAAATCCTCTATATTGATTCGTGTGCAAATACTCTAAAAGGTGAGGTACACTTAGGGAGAGCCGAAGATGTATGAGTTTGGGGTCCACAATAAACAAAGTGTTTTGAGAAAGGCTCCTTGATGGATCGAGTCAACCCTCGAAGCTCTTGTGTCACACTTGATCCACAAAGCTTCAAATTTTCAAAAAGGTGTCAATGATACATTTGCATTAGGGACAATTGTTAGTCCCGATTGATGTTTGTGAGGTTACCCCCGGACAAATAGGGGTGTTTTGGTGTCTTTTCTCTGAAGGTTAGGTCTTAGTTTTGATTTGCTTGAGGACAAGCAAAGGTTTAAGTTTGGGGGAGTTGATAACTAGGAATTTCGCATGCTTTTAAACTCTTTCTTGCACGAGCTTTGTGCATAAAATGTGTTTAACTGGCCTTGAATTTCTTACAAGTGCGCTATTTTGCAGGTTTGAGCGACAAATGGACGAATACCGTCAAAGAGGCTAAAAAGGAGTGAAACCGGCAAAGCGTCAAAGAAGAAGTAGAAGGACTACAAAAAAGCCTATGCGGACCACACTATTTTGGTGTGCGGCCGCACAGGTAGATTCAAAGAAGATCCCAGTCCAAGCTTCCACTGTGCAGACCACACTGATTTGGTGTGTGGCCGCGCATGAATGATCAGAGAAGGCCAATCTCCCAAGCAGACCCACGCGTACCACGTCCACAAATGTGCGGTCCGCAATGAAGAAGACCAAAGAGAAAATGTTTAAGGAATAAATCCCACGCGGTCGTGTGCCAAATCAGTGCGGCCTGCGTGGGTGAGGAATCAGAGAGTCTGCATTTGAAGGATTTACACAGTCCGACCGCATGACAAAAGTAAGCGGTCCACGTCACTGTACCTATGCGTTCGCGTGACAAATGTACGCGGCTTGCGTGACTTGTTCTAGCACAGTCCTTCTGAAGCCCAAATGCCCTACGCGGCCATACGATAAAAGTGTGCAGTCCGCGTGAGAACCACAGGGGCAGTTTTGTCCGAAAATTTTAGTGTAGTATAAATAGCTTCTTTTTCTTTTTTAGGTTATGTTAGATATTACACAGTGACGACTAAGCTCGTGAGAACACTATATACGCCTATTTTGGGCAATTTTGTAGTAGTTTAACATTAGATTTCAATTATAATCATTTACCATGTCTATTTCATCTTTAATTTCTTCATCTTCTTCAATTTCCATGGCTAGCTACACCTATAGCTAGGGTTGTAGCCCAACCCTAGTGTGGGTAATTGATGGGTTAAATTACTAAATGCTTGGATGATTGTTGGTGTTTGGTTTTGGGTTGATTGAATGTTTTTCATTGGGATTTTGTGGTTGCAAACATAAAATCTAGTTTTGTGGATTTGGGCTCTACTTGAGAAAGAGAGTCTAAAATCTCTCAATCAATCCCAACAAGGATTTGGGATGGACCCATGAGAATGGTAGTCCCAAGTAACGGGTATAAACCTCGAGAGAGGAGTTACCCAACTTGAGCCTAAAGTTGCTTGGGCAAATTAGCCTACCCAATTGGTCTCTCGAGAGTCATTGGGCAAAATTGTTCTCTATACCGAGAGGTGTGAGAATAAATGCATAGAGAAACGGTTATCCAATAATCCCATGACATCATCTTTGCATTGAATTTCTATACCCATTAATTATTTCACCTAGGTAAATGCTACTTCCCTAGTCCCCTTTCCCATTAGCATATTACAATTAGAATTAAGCTTAGCATAATGTAGATTGCATAATAGTAGTTGATAAATTAGTTTATAAAGAGAAAATACCAAAAATGCTTGAAGTCAAACTAGAAGCTAAATCCCAATACTAGTGCAACGTAATTCCTCAATCCAATATCTAACTCCCTATGGATGGACCCCGAACCACTATTCGGGTAAAAGAGTTGTGCCCGCTCATACCTTCGGTTTGAGTTTGCTACGATCAATGTCGTGCCTTGTTTTATTGATTATACACAAAGAATCATGTTGTGCCTTGTTATTGATTATGCACGAAGGATCATATCATGCCTTGTGATATTGATTATGCACGAAGGAACATTTCGTGCCGTTGTTATTTGAACCATGCACGAAGGATCATGCTGTGCCATGGATGTGAGGATGAGAGTAAAAGCACGAAGGGTGATGCCGTGCAAATATTTGAAATTTTCTTGTTTTGATGCTAGCTGTTTTTATTATACTCTGATTCTCTTTACTGATTTATTGTATGTTGCTGATTGTGTTCCCCCAGCATGATACTTCTTTGTTAATTGTGTTACTTGATAATCTTGTTATTTTGTGGTATGTACATATATAGAACTGCACAGGTTTATGTGAGTGTCTGGTCCTAGGCTTGTCACTACTTCGCCGGGATAGGCTAAGCACTTACCAGCACATGGGGTCGGATTGTGCTGATACTGCACTTCTGTGCATTTTTGCACAGGTCCGGGTTTCAAGCAGGAGAAGTAGCAGCAGTAGAGTACTTGTGGGATTTCTGAGCATTTCAAGACCGAGGTAGCTTGCAGGCGTCCGCAGGCCCAGCGTTTCTTCTATTTATTTATGTTTATTGCTGTGGTGTCATTGTTCCGAGACAGACAGATGTTCATTATTTTCTTTAAGACCATTATGTGTGGTATTCCTTAGTAGTTCGTGAGTTGGTGACTCCACATCTTGGGTAGAGGATTTTATCAGTTGTTTTACATTATTATCATTCATCTCTATTTAGAAAGACTTCCGCATTTAACAAGTTGAGTAATTATTTCTTGCTATTAAATATGAGAACAAAAAATTGATGGTATGAACAGGAAAATGTTGAATGAATTGTCTTGCCTAGCTACCACGAGTAGGCGCCATCACGATCCCGATGATGGGGAAAAATCCGGGTCGTGACAAGTTGGTATCAGAGCTCTAGGTTACATAGGTCTCACCACTCACGAACAAGCTTAGTAGAAATTGAGGGGTAGGTACGGAGACGTCTGTACTTGTCCTCTAGAGTCTATTGAGTTAGGAAAAAGTCTCTCATTTGTTCCTTCTTGCCGTGCAATTTTTTCCTCAAATACTGATTGAATTTCTACTCTGTCCTTTCGCAGATGGTAAGGATATGCGCTTCTTCATCCGCTGATCATCAGGCTGAGCCCCAGGTAGCTCTCGTGAGGGGTAGGGGCCGAGGCCGTATCAGAGGTTGTGGTAGGGGCAGAGCTCAGCCCCAGGCAGCGATTCTAGAAGTGGAGCCTCATGTTGCGATTGGTGTGGAGGTTCCAGCCCCAGCAGCTCCAGTGGGCCTAGATCAGGTCCCAGGGGAGGTCTTATTTACCCCGGATCTTTGGGAGGCTCTGGTCAGAATAACGGGTTTTATGGACAGTGTTGCCAGAGCAGGCTTATTACCAGCTGCACCAGCCGTTTCTCAGGCTGGAAGAAGGGTCCAGACTCCTGTTGCACGTACTCCGAAGCTAGTAGCTCCCCAGCCTCAGGCACCAGTGGTTCAGCCAGCTGTGGCCACTCAGTCAGGCACCACAGCTCAGGCCGGAGATGGAGCGGCCATGACTTCTGATTCTCTATGGAGACTTGATCGGTTCTCCAAGCTGTTTACCACCACTTTCAGCGGTACCACATCAGAGGATCCCCAGGACTTCTTATTCAGTTGCCACGAAATTCTCAAGACTATGGGAATAGTGGAATCCAATGGAGTTAATTTCTACACATTCAGGATTTCAGGATCCGCCAAGAATTGGTGGAGAGAT